>JAJEJO010049716.1:486978-598710 GCA_020662805.1 Glaucomys volans
GAAAACTACCATTTCCTATAATCAGAGACACTCTTCCAAAGACAATCATGCACTTTAGATGGTTTTCAGGCAACAAAAAAATACAGCAAGAAAAAGGGGCTATAATTTAAATTGTAGATATTTTGTATCCTGATTAGTTCTACACTTAACCTTATAATGATTTCTACATTATTAACATCATTTAAAGTCAAATTTCATTCTGTATGTATATTACAGTTTATTCAAATCTTACCTATTATTAAATTTGTGCATTGTTTCTGTCTTTTCACTTTTTTGAACATTTTGTGATTCTCAGTGTCTGCTTATGAATGGCTGGTCTTTCTAGCTAGTTTTTGATCAACTCAAATATGAAAATGAGGTCATTTTCAATCTTTATGTCCCAAGAGTGAATCACTGAACAAAGCTCCCTACTCATCTACACTCAGTGAATGTTTCCTAAATGAATAAGCACACATCCTAATGATAAATTAGAAATTAGTTATAGAATTTTAAATCTTCAGAGGGCACTTGAAAGCAGCCAGCAGACTGCCTAGGACCACACAAGGCTCACCAGGATGACAGAATGGAAGTGAGCCATGTTTTCATATGATTCTACAGAGAGGGGGAGTTTCTGCCTTCTGCTCACTGTATCATTGCTGGGGAGAGAGGGGTAATTCTGTCTGAAGCTACTAAGAAGAGGTCAAGTGATTTGTCTTTAATAAGTAAATATTTCACCCATTCAGCACACATCCTAAGTTAAAGTGAGAGAAAGTCTGAAATGGGACAAGGCACATTCTGTGGGGAGGATAAGAACAAAGGATACAGACATCTTCCTGCAGGGAAATGTTTTATAACTTATCTGCATAGCTGCCTGAAAATAATAGGGAGTACCCAATCTCCACTGAGCAGCTAGCTGTATCTACCAGGCACTTCTAGTGGACACTGGGACAAATAATAGCTTTCCATGAAGTTTAGAGACTAGAAATGGAAAGGAGGCAGGCATGGGAAAGGAAAAAAAAAACAACCCCAATAGTGGGAAGTCATCCAAGACTAGCAGAATCAGGCTTGGCTGAGTTATGGGATACAGTAGTCTGACTTCCAGAAACTGGTAGTCATGAAAGACTGTGTCAGATAGCCTTGGGTCTGTGACTTCTGTGCAGAGTGGCTCACCACCTGAGGAAATGTCAATCCTACTGGGACGACCTGCTAAAGCAAATGGCTTCCTTATTAACTCCACCCCATCCTGTTCCTCACAGAAGTGCCCCCTGGTCCCCCTTTACCTGTACGACTATATAAAGGGAAGGTGGGCTTGTCCATGATTGTTAGAAGCCAGATCTTAGCATGGCTCAATCCATCATGCCCCCTTCAATTTAAAAAGGTAAGCCGGGTGTGGTGGCGCACGCCTGTAATCCAAGCAACTCGGGAGGCTGAGGCAGGAGGATCGCGAGTTCAAAGCCAGCCTCAGCAACTTAGCAAGGCCCTTAGCAACTCAGTGAGACCCTGTCTCTAAATAAAATACAAAATAGGGCTGGGGATGTGGCTCAGTGGCCGAGTGTCCCTGAGTTCAATCCCTGGTTCCAAAAAAAATAAAAATAAAAATAAAAAGGTAATTGTCTCCTGTGGTTATTTTATTAAATAAATTTCTTAGTGATTAATCTACAGCCAGCCCATCCCTCCCACAGAAACCCTTTCCCTCACCCAGGCTGGACATAGAAGAAACCCTACACCCAATGATGGAAAACTGTGATGCATGCTAAGATAGAAACAAAGGAGTCCTGGGAGATCATTGGTGGGACCAGGTGACTACAAACTAAGGTAGTTTGGGGGGGTTTTTTTGTTTTGTTTTTTGTGGTGCTGGGGATTGAACCCAGGGCCTTGTGCTTGCAAGGCAAGCACTTTACCAACTGAGCTATATCCCCAGCCCCTAGGGTAGTATTTCTGATGGGAATACAATAGATCTGAGACCTAAAGAATAAGAAAAAGTCAGCAGCCATGCAAAAAAAGAGTGGGAGTTGCAGGAGGAAGAATGTTCCAAGTAGAGCCCACAGCGTGTGTCTGGTTGTGAAGAAGCCGATTCAACCTCAAAATGCTCCCCACCATCCTTCCTCATTTTTCACAACCCAGGTGCTCCAGCCTGGCTTCCTGCCTCAGCCCCTCTTCAATAGCCTCTTCCCCAATTAAATTTTTATTGTGTTTCAATGCCATAGCATCCTACTTTCTAGAAAAACAATTTATTTTTATGTGCTCAGACTACATTATGTCTCATCTTGTACAATCTTTTATACATTTTAATTTTGTCTATAAAAAATCATCAGTCACACTTGTGGTGGGCAGGGTATAGATACACATGTAAAAAAAAATTCTCAGCAATATTTCCAGAGTCTGGCTAGGGATAAAATTTATGTGTCAACAAATAGCCAAAGATTCCCCACACATTCAGTGATCACACTAAAACTCCATCTTAATTTATTAATGTTGACAGTTTCTCAGAAAATCAAGATTCTACATATATTTCTTAAAGAACAGTGTTACTTATGTGCTTGTAAAATAAGTATTAAAAGTCAGAGGTCTTTTGATATTTTCTTGATGAAGAGAAAAATCCTCAGAGCCTCTTTAAAGAGTTGAACTCATTCAAGTTTATTAAATAAGATCAATGAGCTAATTATCACAAAGCTGATGCATAAAACCAACCTGCTATGGCAAACATAACTTAAAAATGTGTGTGGACAATTTTCCCGCCACATTCTAGCAAATGCATTTTCCCTAACACATATTCAACCCTGGCCTACAAGTTGGTCCTAGAATTATTATAAGAAAATTTTCAACTTTAAAGGAAATATCTAGGTCTCACTTTCAGGAAGAGACATAAATCCAACAAAAATAAATGCTCAATTAATCTAAGTATTATGGTAAGCAGTCTGGAAATATTCACTTTTTTTGTTGTTTTCAGTCAATGGAAACAAAATGTACTGCCTAACTGTAGATTGTAAGTTCTCAAAGTCTCTAGTGTCCATAGTTCTCCTCAGATTTCTACATAACTAAAGACTGTAGACCCTGATCTTGATTTAATTTTTATTACCTATATTAAATAAACATCAAACTAAGAAGCTTGCACTGCAAAAGAAACAATCAGCACAGTGAAAAGGCGACCTACAGAACGGAAGAAAATATTTGTGAACCATATATTCGATCAAGGGTTAATCTCCTAAATATCTAAAGAACCACCTCTACAACTCAATAGCAACACAAACAAAACTAAAAACCCAAATAAAATATGAGTTGACTAGAGTACACATTTCTCTGAAGAAGACATACAAATGGTCAACAGGTATAGGAAAAATGCTCAATGCCACTTATCATCAGGGAAATGCAAATCAAAACCACAATGAAATATCACCTCACACCTGGCACAATGCCCATTATCAAAAAAAAAGAACAAATGGTGGTGGAAATGTGGAGAAACTGGAATTCTTTCACACTGTTCACAGGGATCCAAAATGGAACAGCTGCTATGCAACAATACGGAGATGCCTCAAAAACTTAAATACAGAGCAACCACACCATCCTGCAGACCCCCTTCTTGATATATATCCAAAAGAATTAAAATCAGAATCTTGAGAAAATATCAGCACTTCCATGTTCATGATAGCATTTCCCCTGTAGCCATGATATGAAAACAAACTCAAGGTTCATGGACAGAGGAATGGGTTTTAAAAAAATGTAGTATATACAGACAATGGGAGACCATTCAGTCTTTTAAAAGAAGGAAATTTTGCAGGATGTGACAGCACCAATGAACCTTGAGAGTATTTTTGTAATTTGGATCTGAAATGTCCCTAAAAGTTCATGTGTTGAAAGCTTGCTCCCCAGTGCAACAGTGTTCAGAGGTGCGTCCTTTCAGAAGTAAATGGATTATGAGGACTCTAATCTCATCAATGGATTAATCCATTAATGGATTCATAGCTGAATGGGTTAGTGGAGGTGGTAGAAATGTTAGGGGGTGGGGCCTATTTAGAGGAAGTAGATCAGTAGGGGTATACTTTCCAAGGGTATATTTTGTCTCTGGCCCCTTTCTCACTACCTCTCTTTCTTCTTCCCAGCCATCATGAGCAGCTTTGTTCCACCAAGTCCTCCCTGACAGGATGTTCTGCTTCACCCCAGTCCTAGAACAAGAGTCACATGACCATGAACTGAAACTTATGATATCATGAGCCAAAGGTAAACCTTTCCTCCTTTTAAGTTGTTTATCTTGGTGTTTTTGTCATAGCAACAGAAAGCATACCAAAACAGACATTATGCTAAGTGAAAATAAGCCAGTCACCAAAGAAAAAAAAAAGAAAAAGAAAGTACTAAATGATTCTACTCTTACAAAGTGTGTAAAATTGTCAAATTCATAGAATCAAAGAATAAAATGGGGCTGGGGTTGTGACTCAGTGGTAGAGAGCTCACCTAGCATGTGTGGGGCCTGGGTTCTATCCTCAGCACCACATAAAAATAAAATAAATATAGTGTGTCCACCTAAAACTAAAATTACATATAAAAAAAAATTTTAAAGAATAAAATGGTGGTTACCAAGGGTTGAGGGAGGTGGGAAATGGGGAATTACTTAGTCAATGGGCAGAAAGTTTCAATAAAGTAAGATGCATAAGTTGTAGAGATTTACTATACAATATCATACTTATATCAGCAATATTATATTGAACACTGAAAAATGTAAGAGAGTAGACTTTATGTGAAGCATTCTTGCTATAATAAAATAGATCTTTTTAAAGTTTACTTAGTTATGGGCCAGGCTATGGGCAATGACCAAACAGACTCCATTTTACCATGAAACTCCATGTCATGTAAGAAATGTTTCTCCCATGGAAAAACCTCCACTCATCAATATTTGCTTAGTATAGCCTGTTTGGCAACACAAAATGGCAATTCTTATACAGCGTAAAATTGTTCTTTTGTTGGTTCCCATTTTTCTTGGGCAGTGTACCCTAACCACATAGAATGTTAATTTTTTTAAATTTTTTATTTGTTCTAATTTATTGTACATGGCAGTAGAATGCATTTATACATTTTGATAGATCATACATAAATGACGTGCAATCTCTCATTTTTCTGATTATACATATTACAGGATCATATCAGTCATGCAGTCATATATGTACATAAGGTAATAATGTCTGTTTCACTCTACTATCATTCCTTCACCCATAGCCCTTCCCCTCCCTTCACTCCCCTCTACCTAATCTAAAGCAAGTCTATTCTTCCTTATCCCCCCTCCCCTGCCTTATTATGAATTTGTATTTGCATATCAGAGAAAACATTTGGCCTTTGGTTTCTTGGGTTTGACTTATTTTGCTTAGCGTGATATTCTCCAGTTCCATCCATTTACCAGCAAATGCCAGAATTTCAATTTTTTTAAAGCTGAGTAATATTCCATCATATATATATATATATATATATATATATATATATATATATGCCACATTTTCTTTATCCATTCATCTGTTGAAGGGTATCTAGGTTGGTTCCATATTTTAACGATGGTGAATTGAGCTGCTATAAACATTGATGTGGCTGTGTCACTGTAGTATGCTGATTTTAAGTCCTTTGGGTATAAACTGAGGAGTGGGATAGCTGGATCAAATGGTGATTCCATTCCAAGCTTTCTAAGGAATCTCCGTACTGGTTTTCATAATTCCAGCAATGTATGAGTGAGTGTGTCTTTTTCCCACATTCTCACCAACATTTATTGTTGCTTGTATTCTTGAAAATTGCCATTCTGACTGGAATGAGATGAAATCTTAGAGTAGTTGTGATTTGCATTTCTCTAATTGCTAGAGATGTTGAACATTTTCTCATATATTTGTTGATCAATTGTATATCTTCTGTGAAGTGTTTATTCGGTTCCTTAGTTCATTTATCGATTGGGTTATTTGGGGTTTTTTGGTGTTAAGCTTTTTGAGTTCTTTATAGAGATTCATGCTAGAATGTTAATGTTTGCCTAGATGTTAGAATCCTAGAAATTCATGCTTTATCTGAGGTACACGTAGTAAAGATTTTCTCCCAATCTGTAGGCTCTCTTCACATTATTGATTGTTTTGCTGAAAAGAAGCTTTTTAGTTTAAGTCCATCCCATTTATTGATTCTTGATTAACTTCTTTGCAGTTTAGGGGTCTTGTTAAGAAAGTCAGATCCTAGGCCAACATGGTGAAGATTTGGTCCTACTTTTTCTTCTAGTTATCACAGGGTCTCTGTTCTAGTGCCTAAGTCCACTGTGAGTTGATTTTCGTGTAGGGTGAGAGAAAGGATTTAATTTCATTTTGTTACATGTGGCTTTCCATTTTTTCCAGCACCATTTGTTGAATAAGCTATCTTTTCTCCAATGAATGTTTTTGTCACCTTTGTCCAGTATGAGATACCTGTATTTATGTGGGTTTGTCTCTGTGTCTTCTATTCTGTACCATGGGTCTTTGCATCTGTTTTGGTATTCATACCATGCTGATTTTATTACTATAGCTCTGTAGTATAGTTTGAGATCTGGTATTGTGATGCCTCCTGCTTCACTTTTCTTGCTAAGTATTGCTTTGGCTATTCTTGGATAGAATGTTAATGTTTGCCTAGATGTTAGTATCCATTCTTTAAATTGTATTCAACTAGGGTAATTTTGGCCCCATTCCCCTTCTGTTTATGATTTTAGATCTCATGATTTTTGTTTATGGTTTTGAATCACAGAAACAACCACTTGTGATTAATGTACTGACATGCTTTTTGTTTTGACCTATAAAAGATTTGCTGTGATTCCTGGAGGGGGTCAAGGAGTGCAAACTTGCAGCTTGCCTCCTGACCCACCAGCTTGTAAATAAAGGTGGCTTCATCTCTTGCATTGAGATCGACTCAGTGATTTATTGCAATTTTGCCAAAACAGCATAAAAGGTAAATAAATAAGATATGTATAAGGCACAAATAATAGCAATAGAAGAACCCACTGGAATATTAATTCACAGTTTAAGAAACAGGACACTTCCAATTAATCTCCAAAGTTCTATACAACAAAACATCAAATATGTGTCACCAAGTGTTATGGTTTGGATGTGAGGTGTCCCCCAAAAGCTCAGGTGTGAGACAATGCAAGAAGGTTTAGAGGAGAAATGATTGGGTTATAGCCTTAATCTAATCTGAATTAATCACCTGATGAGACTGAGTGGTAATTTGAAGGCAGGTAGGGTGTGGCTAAAGGAGATCGGCATTGGGGGCATGACTTTGGGGGTATATATTTGTACTTGGCAAGTGAAGATATCTATCTCTATCTCTCTCTCTCTCTCTCTCTCTCTCTCTCTCTCTCCATCCTGATCATTATGTGAGCTGCTTCCCTCTGACATACTCTTCTGCCATGATGCTCAGCCTCACCTTGAACCCTGAAGAATGGAGCCAATTGTCTATGGATTGAGACCTCTGAAACTGTGAACCCTCAAATAAACTTTTCCTCCTCTACAATTGTGCTGGTCAGGTCTTTTAGTCACAGCAGCAATAATGCTGACTAAAACAACAAAATTGAGATTTAAATACTACATAGAAAAGAACTGAGTAGGGCTGGGGATGTAGCTCAGTGGTAGAGTGGTTGCCTAGCAGGTACAAGGCCCTGGTTTCAATTGCCACACCACATTAATAATAATAATAGAAGAAGAAAAATTGAGTAGGTGTTGACTATTTTCTATTTTTCTGGACCCTAGTTTACTCAATTAAATAATATTTGTGTTTCTGAAAGTTTAATTATATAATCAATATTCTATCATGTAAAAGATAAAATATCTGAGTCATTAGAATAACTGTAGAAGAAAAGGAAAACAGAGTAAATAGACTAAGAGATCATTTATGACTATGACAACCAAGATAAACAAATGATAAGAACAAATCAAAATAGGATTCATAAAACAAAGTTACCAAATGCAAATACTCAACAGCTGGTCATTGGAAAAGGGCATGAGTTGGAACTCTGAGCCCTAAAACTGAAAATATCTGGGTCAAGAACTCAAAGTTACAATGAATCAAAATGCATTCTGGAAAAATAAAATAATAATAGTAATAATAATAAAAGACTAGGGATAAAACTCAGTGGTAGAGCACTTGCCCAGCATCCTCTAAGGTCAGGAGTTCAATCCCCAGCACAGAAAAAAAAATTTTTTAAATTAAGCACCAGAAATGTGATTTGGTAAATGCTATCCATTTCACCAATTATGTGAGACATCAATTCTTTTATGAAGTTCGCTTATAGGAGACACAACTCAAGAAAAATCTACTGGAGACTGGTGTGCAGGATACTAACCACGCCAAGGGACATGCATCAGAGAGCACCAATGGTCAGCCTACACTTTGTTAGGTTCTCTTCAGAATCTTTAACCTTTAATTTAAAATATTAATGAAGAAATAAAATGCAATAAGATTTTATTTAGCATCAAGAGCCACTAGAATAATTTATGTTGACTCTGTATGTAGCTATTTCTTGAATGTTTCCTTTTCCTTCTACAAATTCCAAGTACCCTTTTTCTGTACTGTATCTCGAAAATACTCAGTTAAGAGTCTAGCACATGTTGAGGCTGGGGTTGTGGCTCAGTAGTAGAGCACTTGCCTAGTAAGTGGGAGGCACTGGATTCGATTCTCAGCACCACATAAAATAAATGAATTTTAAAAAAAAGAGTTTAGCACATGTAAGATGCTCATTGAATAGTTTCTGACTGACTACAAATAAGTTAATTGGTTCAAGATGTAGCCCCTGAGATGAAATATACCTGATTTTAATCACAGCCCCCAAACTTTTCAGTTTTCAAGAGTCTTTCATTATTCCTCCAAGCCCATCTCAATCCTATATTTTAAGAGACTTAACCCATCTGATTTTAATTAATAATTAATCTCTTTTTTTTTTCACTGCTGGGGATTGAACCCAGAGCCTTAGTGTTTGTAAGGCAAGCACTCTACCAACTGAGCTATATCCCCAGCCCTAATTTATCTCATTTTAAAACAAAGGCATATAACTCCCAATCAATACTTCCAATTGGCTCCAGGTAACCTGTTATCTCCTTAAATTCTGAAATGCCAGCCAAAATTAAGGAGCCATGATGTTATTACAAGCCTCTCTCATCTAATTACCAAGGAATTTTTTTTAGGCTTTCTGAAATATTGAAAATAACTCAGGACTGCCCAGCAAGCTCCTTCTCTGGGCTCAATTTAAATTAATCCCTTTTGCTCACATGTCTGCAACAACCTTCAAAACTGCCCTCCGTCCTATTCATATGAAAAAAAAAAAAAAAACAGAAATTCTCTTCATATTTCCCAAGAGACAATGAAACAATTACACTGCACAACTTTCTTCTCCCCAACTCCGGGGCCTCATCCTATAGCAAAAAATTGTTCCTGGTTTTAAGAGGACAGCCAGCCTGTAATTTCAGCTACTCGGGAAGGTAAGGTGGGAGGATGGAAAGAGTCCAGGAGTTTGAGAACAGCCTGGGCAACACAGTGAGATTCCATTTAAAACACACACACACACACACACACACACACACACACAATCTTACATTTCACAATGTAAAACTATTCCAGAACTTCAATTTCGTTACATTTTCATGAAACTGAACTTCAATAATTTTGCTCCGTACCTACTGGCACTGAGTGCTATTTTTCTTATAACATCTATGGCAGAGGGACTCCAGTATATTCAACTTTCAGATATCTGAATTCTTCTCATCCCTCAAGTTACTTTATTAACAGACTAATAAAATGAATTGTTTTTCCTAAGAAACCAGCTTGAAAGACAAGGAGAAATAAAATAAAATTTTCCCTCTCTTTAGAGCAAGAGGGGAAAAAAAGAACTCACCATTTAAAACATAAGTATTAAGGTTTCTATGCGTCACTGATGGTGCTACACTTGAATGGCAAGAGTCACTTCTGATTTTTGTATCCTGTGTTTCACAAGAGCACCAAGTCTATTGTAGGGATTTTTTTCTTTTGTGTGTCAATGAATTTTGTGTGGTATCCTATTGGATATGATTGCAATTTAGGCTATGATCTTTCAGAAGGCCATAGGGATATTGTGCAATATATAAAACTTACATCACTGATATTCTAGCCTCAGAGTGGTCCCAGAACCACCATGTGGATATTGCTTAGGAGCTTGTTAAAAATGGAGAATTTCTAGATTCCATTCTAGTTACATTGAATCGCAAGCTGCAATGAAACAATATTCCAGGTAATTGCTATTCACATTAAATTTTGAGAAGTACTGCCCTAACCTTAATCAATCAAGCCAACAGTATGAAGTCATTTAGTAAAACCTTCCAGCAAACACCACCATGCCACTAACATTTTATACAAAATATGTGTCCAGTGTTAGTAAATAACTATTCACATTCTCAGGACATGGCTTTTTCCCACTGATGTGGAATATTCATAGGAAACACTACTGGGTGGAGAAAATTAATATCATAAAGGTATTTCAGAAATTGATTTTTTTCACAAGGTAATATTTCTTATATCTAAAATGGTATCCTAACCCAAATAATAACAGGTAAGCACATTAATCTCTCTGGAGTGCATTTTTCTCATGAACAAAACGAGATATCAATAGATAATTTAATGTTTTTGGGGGGTTTTGTTTGGAACCAGGGATTGAACTCAGGGACACTCGGCCACTGAGCCACATCCCCAGCCCTATTTTGTATTTTATTTAGAGACAGGGTCTCACTGAGTTGCTAAGGGCCTCGCTAAGTTGCTGAGGCTGGCTTTGAACTCGCCATCCTCCTGACTCAGCCTCTGGAGCCGCTTGGATTACAGGCATGCTCCACCACGCCCGGCTAATTTAATGTTTTATTGTGAGGATTAAATGAGATAATAAAAATGAAGTGCCCTGTAGGTCGAGTCTCCTTGTGTGTGTGTGTGTGTGTGTGTGTGTGCGCGCGCGCGTACATGTGTGCAAATCTCATTTATTTCCCATGCACTATTTTAAAATGTATTTTTTTCTTTTTTAATTACAATTACTAACACATACTAGTTGTTCAAATCAACGGGTTTCGCCATGACACGTACATACCATGCTTTGATTATATCCCTCCTCCCTCTACCCTCTCTTCCCCTCCCCTCACACCCCTTTTCCAAGTCCCCTTCCCCTTGCCTAGTATTCTCTCTGGTACCATCAGGACATCTTTTTTTTTGTAATCTAGATTCCATAAATGAGAGGGAAAAAAAATGTGATACTTGCATTTCTGTGTCTGGGTATTCCGTTTAACATGATGATCTCTAAATTTCACCCATTTTCCTGAAAATGACATGATTTTATTCCCTATGGCTGAATAATACTGCACTGTGTACAGCCACCATATTTTCTCTACTCATTCATTTTTTGAGGGGCACCTAGGCATATTCCATATCTTGGCTATAGTGAATAGTGCCACATAAATACAGATGTGCATTTATTTCTTTTATATTCTGAGCTCATTTCCTTCAGGCATATACCCAAGAGTGGTACAGCTGGACCATGAATTTTTTTCAGATCTGGGATTGAAACCAAGGCCTCACATATGCTAGGCAAGCACTCTTCCGCCCCTAGCCCTAGCTGGATCACATGGTAGTTATGTTTTTAATTTTTTGAGGAAACTGCATACTGTTTTCCACAGTGACCGTGCTAATTTACTAATTAACATTCCCACCAACAGTGTATAAGGGTTTCTTTTTATCCACATCCTGGCCAGAATTTTTTTTTTTTTTTAGAGTAGTTATTCTAACGAAGATGAGATGAAACTCGATGTAGGTGTTTTGATTTGCTTTTCTCTGGTGATTAAAGATGTTGATCCTTTTTCAGATATTTACTGGCCATTTGTACTACTTTTTTTATACCCAGGGAATCAAACCCAGGGGTGCTTAGCCATTGGCCAACTTGTGATCCTCCTGCCTCAGTCTCCTGAGTCATTGGGATTATAGGCATGAGCCACAACACTCAGCCATTTGTACTTCTTTTGAAAAGTATTTGTGCCAGTCACTTCCTTTTGCTGATTGGATTGCTTGTTCTTTTCTTGTTAAAACTGGTCATTTTTTGAGTTCTTTATATATTCTGGGTATTAGTCCTCTTTCAGATGAATAACTAAAAAGATTTTCTCCTATTAAGTAAGCCATCTCTTCTTTGTCATACAGAAGCTTTTTGATTTGATATAATTCTATTTGTCAATTTTTGTTTTGATTTCTTGGGCTCTTGAAGTCCTGATCAGGAAATCACCACTGTGCCAACATCTTGATGGGTTTTTTTTTTCTCTGTTTTTCTTTAGTAGTTTCAAAGTTTTGTGTCCTACATGAAGGTCTTTGCGTTGGTTTTGAGTTGATTTTTTTACAGAGTGGTAGATAGGGATCTCGTTTCAATCTTCTACATGTGTCTATCCTGTTTTCCCAGCACATTCTTTGTGGAAGAGACATCTTTTCTCCTCTTGTTTTTGGTACCTCAGTTGAATTTATTTCTGTCGTCACCTTTTATAAGTCCATTGACTGTGGATGTATGAGTTCATTTCTGAGTCACCTGTTATAGTCCATTGGGATATTTTTGTATGCCAACACCATGTCGTTACTATGGCTCTGCATTATATTTTGAAAGCATTTATTGTTATGCCTCCAGCATTGCTTTTTTATATCTTGATGGGGATTGCACTGAATCTGTGGATCATTTTAATAATATTAATTCTCCCTATCCATGAACATGGAAGATCTTTCATTCTTAATATGTATACAACATGAAATAATCACATCACAGTAATTGGCATATCACCTGAGGAATACACTATTTCTTTGCATTGGGAATATTCAAAATCCTCCCTACTAGCTAGTTTTAAATATGCAATTAATTCTTGTTAATGATATTTATCTTACAATACTACAGATCATTAGAAGTTATTTCTCCTACCCAACCATACCCCTGTGCCCATAACCATCCTCTTTGCACCCCTTCTTCCACCCTTTCCAGGCTCTGGTAACTACTATCTTTTTTAAAATTTTTTATTTTACTGTATTTTTATTTATTTATTGTGGTCCTGGGGATTGAACATACGGGTGTTTAACCACTATGACACAGGGATAAAGAACAAAGAGTTCAGGACATGTTAAATTTTAGATATAAGTGAATTAGCCAAGTGGAAATGCCTAGCATGTAATTGAATTGAGGTAAAAGAACTGGACCAGAGACATAAATGTGGGTACCATTTAAATGTAGATGATATTTGAGCCGTGAGAATGGATGAAATATCCCAGTGAAAATGTAGGGCAAGAAAGAGAAAGTATTGCATGCCAACCCAGGAAAAGGAATAATGTGGTGCATGTTATTTAAATCTGTATATTTTGTATCTCCTAGGTGATTCTAGCAAGGGGCCAAACTGAAAACCACAGTTTTACAGTATTTTTTCTAATAAAATCTCTGGTAAAAAATACTTCTCCCATATTTCAAGCCATCCCAAGAATGTTGGGAAAAGGAATCTACTTCTCAAATTCTTAGGGAAAAAAATTACTGGGAACATGAAAAAAAAATCATTAAGATGAAGGGCGTAATAAGGAAAAAATATGATGTATAGGAAGACCAGGCTTTTTAGAGAAAAAAAATGACTAATTGCAGAGATATCAACATCCTGAATATGCCAATTTCTTGTACCAGTCATTTCAGACCAGATAGTTAAACAAATGCTTTCAAGAAGTATATCTGTTTTTTCTAGACGCTTGTACCAAACTTCTTAGACTCTGTTAGTGTCAGAAGGAATCATGAAGGGGCAGACAGAAGCTCTAAAATGGAACAGTAATTACAGTAAAAGAGCATAACTATTACTTATAATTACATGCCTCTCAAGAGTTCTTCTTTCCTTCTAGTTCTAGAGGTTTGACCCCTTCTGAGAGTAATTGTAAATACCAGGGAAGGAAGAGAGATTTAAAGGTTATCTGTCAGAGGAGGGGGGATATTCTTCATGCATTTTTGTATCTTCATGAAAGGAGATTTTTTAAAAGCATAGTGAATGTCATCTTAAGAAATAGGTGCTTAAAATCAGAATGAATATAAATAATTTATTTAAATGCTAGCTTTCAGGTAAATACCTATAACTTTCAGTGCATGATAAAGTTGCAAAAAAAAGTAGTTTCATTTTAATTAATCTGCTAACATTGAGGGATATTCACAGAAAACTTTTACATTAAGAAAACAAGTAAGAACATATAGATAGTAGATCAATGCAATCTTCTATTTTAACCTTTAGCAGTTGAAGAGGGTACTCCACCCAAAGACTTCAGACCTCCCTGCAGCAGCATCTCCCTGACAATTTCATTCTATCCCAGCACTCAGGTTGATGCAGGTAACTCCCAAATTCAGACCTTTTCACAGTTTGTAATTTCACACTTTGAAAGACCTGCTGGGCATTTTTATCTCCACAATCTCAAACTCACTCTGCTCAAAACTGATTATATCCTCTTCCTTTGAAAACCTGACTCTCCTCTTGTGTTATCGATTTCTTTTTATGTCCTCATCATATCCTTTGTCATCTCTAGACTATAAATCTCAATTTCATCTTGATCCTCCCTCTTGTTTGCCACCAGCATCCAATAAGTTGCCAAACCCTACATTTTGACCTCTGTAGAGTCTGGGGTTTGTCCCTTCTCCCCAATTCCCTACATTTCTACCTAAGTCCTTGTTACATCTTGCTGAGACTACTGTGTAGCCATCCCACACAATGTCACCCACAGGAGTGGTTTTTCTAGGAGGTTAGTGACACTTAGATTCCAGAGCCCAGCACTTACAAGGGCCCTTCCCAAAGTCATGCAGCTAACGCAGATTCATAATATTATATTCTTTTTCTTAAAGAGTCTCCATCAGTTGCTTAAGCTTCAAGACCCCCAGAACACCAGCCTAACTTTCCTCAGGTTTGAACAAACTGTGGCCCCATGAGACAAATCCACCCATCACCTGTTTATAAATAAAGCTTTAGAAACAGGTATGTTGGTGCACACCTGTAACCCCAGCAGCTCAGGAGGCTGAGGCAGGAGGATCACAAGTTCAAAGCCAGCTTCAGCAACTTTGCAAGGCCCTTAGCAACTTACTAAGATCCTGTCTCAAAATTAAAAACAAAAAGGGCTAGGGATGTAGCTCAGTGGTTAAGTGCCCCTGGGTTCAATCCCACAGTACCAAAAATAAAAAATAAAATAAATAAAAAATAATGCTCTATTATAACACAGCCACAACCATTTGTTCATCTATCACCCTGTGGCTGCTTTTGCACTGTAACAACATAGTTGAAGAGTTGCAAAAGAGCCCCTATGTCTGTTAGAGTCAAAAGTAGGTAATACTCGACCCTTCACAGAAACAGTTTTCCAACTCCTTCTCCAGGTTATTTATGTATTCATTTTACTTTCTTTATAGACAATAGCATAACCTGCTCAAGGAAAGAGTCATCGTCTCATTTTCATTGATATTCCCCCATGGGTCTAGCATACTTATTGAAAAAACACTCAACAAATATTTGAAGAGAAAAATGAAAGAATGAATCTCATATACTTCCTTGAGGATTTTTACTGCTGAATTATTTAAATAAAATATTTCAGGTATTTGAACTTCTATCATCATCTCAACCAGTACTAGGAACTTAGAATATTTCTTACACCTACACACACCTTTAAAACTACTCATCTTAGCCGGTGGTGGCGCACGCCTGTAATCCAAGCAACTTGGGAGGCTGAGTCAGGAGGATCATGAGTTCAAAGCCAGCCTCAGCAACTTAGCGAGGCCCTTAGCAACTCAGTGAGACCCTGTCTCTAAATAAAATACAAAATAGGGCTGGGGATGTGGCTCAGTGGCCGAGTGTCCCTGAGTTCAATCCCTGGTTAAAAAAAAAAAAAAAAAAAAAAACCACTCATCTTGTCTATAGAATGGGAAAAAAAATCTTTACCACATGCACCTTAGATAGAGCACTCATCTCCAAATTGTATAAAGAACTCAAAAAACTTAACACCAGAAAAACAAAAAACCCAATCAATAAATGGGCTAAGGAGCTGAACAGACACTTCACAGAAGAAATACAATCAATCAACAAACATGAAAATGTGTTCATCATCTCTTGCAGTTAGAGAAATGCAAATCAAAACTACTCTAAGATTTCATCTCACTCCAGTCACAATGACAGTTATCAAGAATACAAGCAATAATAAGTGTTGGCGAGGATGTGGGGAAAAAGGTACACTCATATATAGCTGTTGGGAATGCAAATTGTGTGACCATTATGGAAAGCAGTATGGAGATTCCCAAGAAAACTTGGAACGGAATCACCATTTGACCCAGCTGTCCCACTCCTCGGTTTATACGAAAAGAATTTAAAATCGGCACACTACAGTGACACAGTCACATCAATGTTTGTAGCAGCTCAATTCATAATAGCTAAACTATGGAACCAACCTACATGCCCTTCAACTGATGAATGGATAAAGAAAATGTGGTACATATACACAATGGAATATTACTCAGCCATAAAGAATAATGAAATCATGGCATTTGCAGGTAAATGGATGGAACTGAGAATATTATGCTAAGTGAAATATCCATTCACCAAAAACCAAAGGCTGAATGTTTTCTCTGATAAGCAGATGCTGATCCATAGTGGGGGGTGGGTAGAAAAAATTGAAGAAACTTTGAATTGTACAGAGGGGAGTGAGGGGAGGGGTGGGGCAGGTGGGGATGGAAAGGATGGTAGATTGAGACAGACATTATTACTCTATATACATGTATGAAGAGAATTGTTAAAAAATATTTATCACTGTCAAAAAAAGTTAATAAAATTATTGGAGTCAAAAAAAGAAGAAAAATAAATTAATTAATTAAAACACTGGCTTCGAAAAAATAAAAATAAAAAACCATTCATCTTGCAACTTTCATCTAGAATGTATGTGTGTGTATGTGTGTGTGTAACTTAACTTCCTAAAACTAAAGAGACTATATTAGTCAATAGTTCAACTGAATGCACTAGCTTATTGTATTAATTTTTGTTTGCATCTTATTTCTTGTATCCCAAGAGAAAAGATAAGCATGTGCAATGATACCTAGAATGTAAGGGGTAGATTTTTTAGGATGGGTGGGTGGGTACACAAAGGACATTAACTGATTTATTTATTAGGAAAATTATTCTTGGGCTGAAGATGTAGTTGAGTGATAGAGGCACTTGCAGATCATGTGCAAGACCTTGGGTTCCATTCTGTCAGTATCACAAAAAAGGAAGAAAGGAAGAAAAGGGAAGGGGAAAAGAAAAGGATGGGACAGGAAAGGAAAGTCAGTCTGGATGTAGTATATGATTAAATGTGATGCTCAGACACAACTTCCAAGAAGAGAGCCATTGCCCAGCTGTGAGGAATGTAGCCGGTAAGTTCATAACCTTGCCAATACAATGTGTATCCAAATTGCTGACACACCTTTAGGCACCCCTGGGTTCAATCCCGCAGTACCAAAAATAAAAAAATAAACAAGTCAATGTGATAGGTAAGAAATATCATTTTAGGGAAGTTGTAATATTCATTTTCCTTACCATGAATAAGGTTGAACATCATCTAATATATGCAAGTGATTCATTTGTATAAGGCATCTGTTCATGTCTTTGACTTTTTAAAACTATTTATATTTTTAATATTTATTTATAGAAAATTTTTATATGCCTAAGTGACAAACAAATTGGAAGCAACCCCATCTGAGACTCCACTGGGGACTCCCAAACTGAGATTTTTTTTTTTTTTTTTTTTTCCCTGTACACATCAGTGGTTCCTGATCTGAGAGAGATCCCAGTATGACTCATCAGACAGGGGACAGTTGGGGTTTGCACCTGGCTGTTTCAGACCCATTTGCTGCCAGGCCACCTTCAGCTGTGATTCATATTATTATTTTAAAGCTATTGCTCTGCTACACCATTGTCCTGCAAAAACTGTACTTTTGAAAGCACTGCCATTGTGAGTCCTCTCAGCCTCCTTTAGCAATCAAATCCTACCCAACTGCCACCATTTGTGCAGGGACCTTTGTAATACAAATTTTCCCTCCTCTTTATAAATTCAAAATGGTAAACTTGCTTTATGACTTAGGAATTTGTTGTCCTTTTCTAAGCCTAGACTGATTTTTTAATTTGATTATTTTTTTTTTTTTCATAGAAAATGTTTCACCGGCCGGACATGGTGGCGCACACCTGTAATCCCAGCACTTGGGAGGCTGAGGCAGGAGGATCACAAGTTCAAAGCCAGCCTCAGCAAGGGCAAGGCGCTAAGCAACTCAGTGAGACCCTGTCTCTAAATAAAATACAAAATAGGGCTGGGGATGTGGCTCAGTGGCGGAGTGCCCCTGAGTTCAATCCCTGGTTCCAAAAAAAAGGAAAATGTTTCACCATTTATTAAATAGGTCTGTTTTATCAATCTCCAGTGAAACCATATGGACTGATCAAGTAATTTGATTATTGATTAATTAAACCAAGACTCTTTTTTTCTTTTTGAGGTAAGATAAAATCATGTTTTATCACTAAGAGTATTTTCATTAACGTAGAGACAAACATGCCAACGCAAAAATCTTGGGAATATATTTGTGACAAATATTAAGCTTAATATCTTAATATTGTAAATATCTTTGGAAATGCAATTTAGAAGTTTCTGAGAAAAAATGGGTGGAGAAAATGGAAAAGGGATACATTTTTAAATATTTGAAATATGTATATGAAAATTAGTTTACTCCTCTCCAAATTATAAAAAATTCCAAGATTCAGTTAAGCCCTTCTTCATCTATTGTAGAATTTTGAGTATCAGACTCTGGGGGTGGGGTGGGGAGTGATACTAGAGATTAAACCCAGGGCCTCACCCATGCTAAGCAACTGCTCTACTACTGAGCTCATCCCTAGTCCTTTTTATTTCTGTTTTCAGACAGGGTCTTGCTAAAGTTCCTAGGCTGGCCTTGAACTTGCAATCCTCCTGTCCTAGCCTCCCTAATAGCTGAGATTGCAGAGGTGTATCACCGCCATCACCACCCTAGGTCTCAGACTTGGACATTTTGTGCCCTCCTCTTCATTGACTGAACCCAGACATCTAGTCTCATATTAATAAATCAGAATCCTTGGCCCAAAATAAGCTGAAGAAATACAACAAAACCAGTTCACTTGCTGATCCAGTAGGAGGCTTATTCAGTTCCTATTCATGAAACAAAATTCCAATTCCCTGGGCTCACAGATTCCTATTAGTCACAGACCCACAATAGCCTCTTTCTGTCTCATTTCCTGAGCAGGGAACATTGAACAGTAGACATCCTACAGTCCCTATATGCCTGCCTATTCACCCAAAGTTCAGCCAATCTACACTTTGAACCCCAGCCAAACCTTTGATTTGTCTACCTATAAAGACATTCCTGTGGAATTTGAACCCATCTATTTCTTCTGTATTTTATCTCATTCCACATATTTAGAGCAGAATTTATTACTCTATCATGACAATAAACCTATAATAATATGCAAATATATGTACCATGTTTTCCCTGTCTATATGTCAAAAGGAAGAAAATGTTACAGATATAATGCGCATATTTTACTATCTGTAGTTATGCTCTCAAGAACTCTTCTCTACACCATGGCCAGGAGAACAAAACACAGCCTTCAGAAGAGCTTCATCAACATCCTCTAACCACTCTCAATCAGGATTCCAGCCATAATTTCTGACACCACCATAGATTTTAATAATCCCAGCTACTCACTAGGCAATCTTTCCATGTAACAACAGATCACTGACATGTCATTCTCACTGAAGTTCTGAGTGTGCTATTTTGATTAAAAGCTGAATTTCTAAGCATTGTACAATGAAAATCAGACTGCTATCATGATGGGCTTAAGTAGTTGAAGCATCAAAAGAACAGCCTCTGATCCCTTCTTTCACTGATCCAGGCAAGAGGATTAAAATTGACAGACCATCCAGAGGTCCAATGTCTGAAAGAACACATAGATAAAGTGCATGTGTAAGAAACTTTATGAGCCAACCATGATCCAGCATAAGAGTATTGGAATACAAAGTCATTTGCACCCAGAGAAGGTGCTGAGCTTATGCTAAACCTCTGGAGAAATATTGTCCTCCCATTAAAATAAAGTGGAAAATTTGTGTCTACCAGAATTCCTTTTCAGGAGCAGCACTATCTTTGTTTGGAAACAATTCCTCCATACACCAGCCTCGGGTGAACACGGAGATCACAGGAAACTTGAGAGTTTATGGAAGAGACATGAAGAAAATTTGGGGTTAAGTCAGAAGGGGACAGGGAGAAAGAAGAAAGAAAAGAGATATTGTAAGCAGGATGGCAAGAACATACAATGTATTCTGTGATTCCTTCTTCTGTACCTCCCACAAAACACAGGAAATTCTTTTAAAATGCATAAAGATTTAATGGGAATGATTTTTTTTTTTAGTAGAAATAATGGGAAGTCAAAATTCTGTCTTTATTTCTTTTCTTTCATTTATCTATCAATCCAAAATCCCTTTTTTCTCTCCTCATATACTCCATTTTCTATTACTCAAACTTCAATATACAATTTCCAGTTTTTTAATTCAAGTTAGCCCTCCACGTCTGTGGGTTTTGCATCTGAAGATACAATCAACTGCATATTCCAGCCAACAAATGCCTAAAAATGCTGTATAAAACAAAACCATCTTGGGATTGTATTTTTTCTTCTTCTTCCATCTTTTTTTAAAGTGTCTGTCTTCTCTTTTTTGTTATTATTTTTCCACATTTTATTGGTGCATTACAGTTGTACATATCGATGGGATTTTTGTTACATATTCATACATGCTCCACAATATAATAAAATTTGGCCAATAGAATTCTCGTCTTTCTTTTTTACTTCCATTTCTTCCTTCCTTTCTGAAAGCACCCAGAAAACCACTCTGGATGCAGGAACTCACACAAGAGATTTTAATAAGCAGACGAACAGAGTGTCTGCCCTTAAGGGCAAGAGAGAGAGAGAGAAAAGATCAAATGGCGGGGGAAATACCCTTAAGTAGTGGAAGCCTTTGGGTTAATTGAACCAATGACTGACAGAGAAAGTTAACAATCTAGATTATAAAATGGTGTTTGGGGAAGGGGCAGAATCAGGGGATAAATGGCTGCAGCCTTGTTCCTTTCATTCCCCCATTTTTGTTTTTATAAGAAGATATGGGTGAAGATCCATCTTCAGTGACTGCTTCCTGCTGGACATGGGCAGAGAACTGATTCAGGGGAGGGAGATGTCATTGCATTAGGCAGGGGTTGGGGACTAGATAGTTCCCCTAAGGAGTGCACTTGTATCTAGGCTCTGATTCATTCTTTATAAGATCCTGATAGACCTGTAGTACAAGCTGGACAGATCTATTGAAGAAAAATCCAATAGTTAGGAAAATGGCAGACAGGGAAAATAGCAGGGAAGGCAAGAATGTAGCTGGAAGTCCAGTCCTCATGGCTGGGTGTGGTTGTCTGGTGCCTCAGTGTTCTGGTCCTCAGCCTCCAGAATGGGAAAAAGGGTGGAGTGCTTGGTGGCCTTCAGCCTGAGGCAGAGAGGTCCCACTGGGGTGTCCGAGTATTTGTTGGAAGAAGCCTGAGGATTAGAGGCATTTATGGATTGAGAGTAGAGTTTAACCCAAGAAATGTGTAGCCATCCCAGTAAACCTCACACCTTAACAGCCATTGATATAGCCAGGATTTCCATATGGGGTCCCTGCCATTTGGGAGATAGAGAGGCTGTAGTTTCCTAAGGAGGAGAAATAAGTACTTGATCTCCTATTTGAAGAGGTTGAGCCAGGGGGCCAGACAAGGGTCTAGTCAAGGAGGAGTTGGTGTAACCCCATAGGAATGCCTGAATGTGGTTTAGGAGAGGAATGAATATATGAGAAGGAAGAGGTGCAACAGCCCTGGGGGAAAGGATGGGACAAACATACATCAGTTCAAAAGGTGAGATATCAGCAGGTTTCTTTGGGAGTGAGTGAAAATGCAGAAGAGCAAGAGGCCAGTCAAGGTGAAGTTCTAAAGAAAGTTTGGTAGGGGGTCTGGTGGCTATAGGATTGGTTCATAGGCAAACTCCACATGTGGAGGAGAGTTCTTTCAGAAATGAGATGTCAGAGGAGGTGTGGAGCTGGGGCTTGAAGAAGGACTTCCCTTAGGGTCCAGAAAAGGGCTTCCACCAGGGACAGAAGAGGTTCAATGGGAGTGCCCTTTGAAGTCTCATACAAGGGGGCCACCAGGATGAAAAAATTTGCAATCCAGGATCATAAATATTCTGCTAGCCCTAAAAAGGAAAGGATTTCTTCCTTGATAGATGGAGTTGGCATGTTCTGCAACAATGCTTTTCTCTCTTCAGTGATGGCCTTAAATCCAGGTGAGAGGCTGACTCCTAAGTAAATCACCTGAAGTTGGGAAAGCTGTACCTTTGCTGGAGAGACCCTAGACCCTCTGTCAGCCAGAAAATTTGGAAACTTAATGTCTCCTTGGGAGTCCTCAAGAGAGGGACCACATAGATGAAGATCATCAACATTCTGTAAGAGAGGAAGAAACGAAAGTAAGAAAGGCAAGATCATGAGACAATATTTGGCTGAAAAGGTGAGGGCTGTCCCGAAATCCCTGTGGGAGACTGTCCAGGTCAGCTAAGAAACATGAGTGAAAGGGTCAGTCCAGGTGAAAACAAAGTGATCCTGCGAGTCAAGATGAAGAGGGACAGTGAAAAAAGCATCCTTCAAATCCAACACAGAGAGGGATGTGGTGGAGGAGGGGATAGAGGAAAGCAAGGTGTAGGGATTGGGCACAATGGGGAAGATGGGGACCACTGCTGAGTTGATGATGTGGAGATCTTGCACTAAACGGTAAGATCCATTAGGCTTTTTAACAGCCAGGATGGGAGTGTTGTAAGGTGAGTTGGTGGGGCGCAGGAAGCCTTTCTGCCTTACATCCTGGATGACTGGTTGAAGCCCTAAGAGGCTCCTTTGGGGAAGGGGATATTGGGCCTGGGCTGAGTAGGATATTGGGTCCTTCAGGCAAATGAGTACAGGCAAGCATGTAGCTACAGAGGGTGTGTGGATGTCCCAAACTGGGGTCAACAAGGGAGGGAGGAAGGGATATAAAGACTCAGGCTGGGTTGTATGTTCCTGCAAAGTCATGAGAAGAGGAATAGCAAAGGAGTCTTGGTGGAGGCACATGATGGGTGAGAAGGAAATGGAGGCACCCAATTTGGTTAGAATGTCCCTAACCAGGGAAATGGGACACAGGAATTATAAAAAGGAATGAGTGAAGCAGATTTGTCCAAGATGACAACTTATTGTAGGGGTTTGTAGGGGGTGATATGGTTTTCCCTCCACCCCAACAATAGATGATTAGGGAGGAGAAGTGGGTCCCCAAAACTCCCGCAGCACTGAAAAGGTGACTCCATTATCTATAAGGAAAGGGAGCTGCCTGCATGCCACCATAAGGGTCACCCAGAGCTCCTGAGTGGTGATCATCGTTGGGTGTAGAAATCCCAGGCCCCTTCAGTCATCCAATGCCAATCCCAGTAAGTCACTGGGGGAAGGGGGCAAGGGTGACCTGGCACTTCTCTGAGCACCAGGGCAATACCACAGTTGATAGTATTTTGAACAAGGACCTGGGGGCTGCTGGGGGTTGGGGCAGGCTCATGCCCAGTGGCCCTCTTTTCCACACTTGAAGCATGGGCCTGGAGGTCTTCTGGGATCTAGGGTGCCCCTAGTAGTGGCTGGCTGGGCAATTCTAGCTGGCTGAAAGGCTTTGGCTAGCTAGGTATTTTAGGTTTTGTTTCTTTTTTTTCTCCTTCCCTTCCTTTAAACACCCTGAATGTCACTGCTAGAACCTCTAGCTGTGGGGTATGGGGCCTCCTGTCCAACCACCTCAATTTAACCATTATGTCCAGGTAGTTTTAGGGAAAAGTAAGTCATGAGTAGCTATCATCCCTCCCGAGTTTCAGGATCCTGGTTAGTATATTTGAGCATGGCCTCTGTGAGGCAACTCAGAAAGATGGATAGGTTTTCAGGTCTGTCCTGTATTACTTCCTGAAGTTTATCAGGATTAATAGGTTTAATGGTGGCTTTCAGAGGCCCGCAAGGACGCAAGTTTGGAACTCACCCCGCTGCAGACACCTGATCCCCGTGTTATAGTCCCATTGAGGCTCCGTATCTGGTACTGCTTCAGCCCCAATGGGATGGGTCGAGGTCAATTGTTGAACCTCATCTGCATAATTGTGCACCTGTTCCCAGACTCTCCTGCATTTATTAAGGGCCAAGGTGTTGGACATGATCATATAAATATCATGCAGTAAGATCCTACGACTGAGTAAGATACTGAAATTCCTTGATAAAGTTCACGGAGTCGGAAATGAAGGAGCCTAGCCACTTCTCTATCTGGGAAAGATTGGAAAGTGAGAAAGGAACATGGACTCTGATCACTCTCTCCCCACCAGCCACCTCCCATAATGGGGCTAGAACATGTGCACAGGACAGCATGATGGGAGGACTGGGTAGGTTGGGTATGGGGAGGGGGGTGTGGAAGCAGAAACAGAGCAGGGCAAGGAAGATGGAGGAGTAGGGGCCACAGGGGCCTCTGATGCAGGGGACTGGTATGGGGTTGGTTCATTAGCCAGTTCAAAGTCAGAAGAAGAGGAGGGATTAGGAGGGAGAGAAGAAACCAAAAGGAGGTGTTCAGGTTTGCAGGAAGAGCAAAGATCAGGTTTAGTGTGCAAAAAAGAGAAAGTCTGAATGTAGGGAAATCTCTTTCCATTTCCCTGAGCACTCCCAGAAGTTAAAAAGATACCTAAAAATATTAGGATCTAAAGTACCACTTGGTTTGAGGTCTGGGGTGAGATGGAGGGACTCTAAATTAACTAAAAGGCAACCCAGGGGGGCACGGGTAGTGATTGAGAGTGAGCTGCCCATTGAGAGAGAGGAATTGGTGAGGCGAGGCGCCCCTCAGCCCCCAGGGAATCACCTGAGAGAAGGATGGATTTACGTAGGGGGTTGTCACCACCACTAAGTAAGCTTCAAGGCTAAGCTTATAGGGTGCCTGGGTGCCCAGTGCCAGGGCTTTTTAGAGACAAAATGTCAAAGCGAGAACCCAGGACTGGAAGTAGATCTCTCAAGAGGCAATCCTCTTAGGAAAGAATCCCCCATCAGTCTGGAGCTTTCCCCGCCTCTCAGGAAAAAGTCCCTCATCAACCCAGAGCTCTCCCCCAGCAATCAGTATAGGGATTCAGCAGTAGTTGCAAGAACTGTGGCTGGGGGTTCCCCCAACCCTCAGAGAGCCTTGGGGGTACCAGATGCTCAGCGGCCACATCCCAGGTCCTGTGGGTCATTTAACCAAAAGCCAGGGGAGGAGTCACTTACTGAATGAGGCCAGTGTCTGGATGTGGAGGAGAGCGTCCAGGCAAATGGAAGGTGAGACCAGCATTGGGAGTCTGGGGCGGCAGATGGGATTCCACTCGCCTAAGTGGCACTAGAAGAGCCCATCCGAGTCACGGCACCAATGAAAGCACCCAGAAAACCACTCCGGACACAGAAACTCACACAAGAGATTTTAATAAGCAGAGGAACAGAGCGTCTGCCCTTAAGGGCAAGAGAGAGAGAGTAAAGCAAATGGCAGGGGAACTACCCTTAAGTAGTGGAAGCCCACGGGCTAATTGAACCAATGACTGACAAGAAAGTTAACAATCTAGATTATAAAATGGTGTGTGGGGAGGGGACAGAATCAGGGGAGAAATGGCTGTAGCCTTGTTCCTTTCACTTTCTTTTGGAGTTCACAGGAGGAAAAGGGGAACATCCCCGGTGCTACAAAAGAAAAAGAAGCTAAATATTAGAGTTGTAAGGGCTTGCTCTGATATTAGACTTCCCTGGAGGACAGATGTAGATCCTGGCAATTAAATTAGATTTATTTGGGAGTTTTTTAAGTCAAATTTATTGATTAATATTTTGTGTACAATAAACTCCATCCAATGAGTTGTACACATATATACACACCTGTAACTACTACAATGATCAAGATATAGAATATTTCCACTACCCCCAAAAAGTTCCTTTGTACCCATTTGCAACTGAGTCTTCTGACTACACCCCACCCCACCACCACCAGATAACTATTTGCCTGCTTTCTGCCACCATAGATGAGATTTCTCTTGTTCTAGTAGAAAAAGGGACAGTTTTTAATTGTTGGGGATGAAAATTCTTTCATTCTGCATAATTGCTTTTGTGACTCATCCATGGTGTTGCCTAGATCAGCAGGACATTCTTTCTTATGGCTGAGTAGTATCCCAACATGTGGGTTGTTACAGTTTGGATATGAAGAGTTCCCCAAAGGCTCATGTGTTGAAGGCTTGATCCCCAATGTAGCAATGTTCAGAGTGGGGCTTTGGGGAAGTGATTGGACATAAGGGCTCTGATCTCATCATTGGATTAAGTTCACAGCTGGTGGCCTTATTGGTAAAAGGTGCAAACTGTAGGCTGTGGTACCTAGTGAGAGGAAGTAGGTCACTGGGGGACATGTCCTGGTGATACTGGTCAGGATGGGGTCCTCATTCCCCTGGTGTTGAACATTAAACACCCAAGAAATGCCAAGGCAAGTGTAGAAAGGAAGTTTTATTTTAGAGACTGGACAGAAAGAGATAGACTCCTCAGGAGAGAAGGGGACCCAGAGTTGGGTATTGGAAGGAGTGTGTCTTGCCTTTTTATAAAACCCAGGTTTCTGCTTCCTCCTCACCTGCGTACTGCCTGAGGGCGGGGAAAGAGCAGCCCAGGGGGTGATCATTAGCAACTCCTGCATTGGGAGGTGTTAGCAACCCATTTCCTTTTCTTTGATAATAAGCCCATTAGCCCTCTTCTCTCTGACCAGATCATTTACCATCTACTCTGACCACCTGTCCTTCCCCGTCTCACTGGAAGGGTATTCTTGTCCCTGGGTCCCCTTCTCAGTTTCCCTGCTGCCAAAGGTGAGCAGCCTCCTCTGCCAC
Organism: Glaucomys volans; assembly: GCA_020662805.1. Taxonomy (NCBI): domain Eukaryota; kingdom Metazoa; phylum Chordata; class Mammalia; order Rodentia; family Sciuridae; genus Glaucomys; species Glaucomys volans. Next base: position 513,966 of record JAJEJO010049716.1, read on the forward strand.
ACTCTCTCACTACCATGATGTTCTACCTCACCTCAGGCCCATACCAACAGTGTCAGCTGATCATGGATTTCTGAAACCATGAGCCAAAAAAAAAACTTTTCCTCTTTTAAGTAACTTTTCTCAGGTATTTTTCACAACACTGTTTTAGTCAGCTTTTTCACTGCTGGGATCAAAAGACTGACAAGAACAATTTTGAAGAGAAAAGGTTTATTTAGAGGCTCGCAGTTTCAGGATGGACTAAGACTCCTGAAACTGCGAGCCTCAGTCCATCGATGGCCAGCTCCATTACTCTGGGCCAGAAGTGAGGTAGAACATCATGGCAGAAGAGTGTGGTGGAGGAAAGTAGGTCAGAACACAGCCACCAAGAAGCAGAGAGAGAGCTCTTCTTAACAAGGACAAAATATAAACTCAAAGGCATGCCACCAGGGACCCACCACCCCTAGCCACACCCTACCTGCCCACAGTTACCACCTAGTTAATCCCTTTAGGGGATTAGTGAACTAATTAGGTTAAGACTCTCTTAGCCCAATCATTTTACCTCTGAACTTTTCTGCATTGTTTCACACAGGTGCTTTTGGGGGACACCTCATGTCTAAACCATAATGGACACAAAGCTGACTAACACGAGGGTATACCACAGGTTTTTTATGCATTCATTTTTTGATGGACATTTTGGTTGTATTCAGTTGGGGAATAATAAGTACAAAATTTTTATGCACACTTGTGTACAAGTCTTTGGGCATATGTTTTCTTTTCTCTTGGCTAAATACCTACAAATGTGGAATTCTCAGTCACGTGTTTAACATTCTAAGAAACTACTAAACAGTTTCAAGGAAGTTTAGACCATTTTTACACTCCCAATAGCAGTGTATGTGTGCTCCACATCCTTTCCAAGGGTTAGTATTGGCAGTCTTTTAATTTAGCCCTTCTAGTAAGCATGCAAATGGAATCTTATTGTGACTTTAATTTGTATTTTTGTGCTGATTAATGATGTTTAGGATCTTTGCATGTGTTTAGTGACACTCAAACTTTCTTCCTTGTAAGGTGTCTATTCAATATTTTACCCATTTTAACTTGGCTTTTTATGTTCTTATGGAGTTGTAAAGTTTATTATATATTCTGGATAGAATCCTTTGGAGAGATATCTGTGTTGTTAATCATTTCCCTAAGCTTGTGATTTATATTTCCATTTTTGTCAGCCCAGATGGTTGGACCAGCTAAACTTAAAGGAACTACAGAGATTATCTGGTGGCCTGTTGGGCTCCATGATATTTCCAAAGTCTCAAGGAGACTCAGGCTGACTAAGTATTTTATCCATGGGGCAATAAAAATCTGAAGTCATCTTATTAAAGTCCTATAAGAAGATAGATGACCAGGCTTCCTCATATGTCCAATTTTCTAACAATGTTTCCCAAACTTAAATATAAGGAAACACCTGGAGATGCAGTTAGTATACAGAATCTGAAGCTGGGCCTCCAATTTTCCATTTCTAACATGCTCTCAGGTAATGTTGGTACTGCTTGTCCATACTTCAAACAACAAGGCTTTCATACAGCCAGAATAGTTTCATAAACAGAAACATTTTCATTCCCAAATTTATACCAAAACATCCCAGGACCAACCATAAAATTCTTGAGTCTGCCCTATCCAAATCAGTATCACCATGTGTTCCAAACACCTTAACCCATGACATGCCACACAATGGAATTGGTTAGAAAATAAAGTTGCTTCTGAAGTTTATGTGGAGAAGCAGGGTCTGAGAAAAAAAGATAATAAGAAGCGGGTCGAAAAGGATAAAATGTTCTACACAGGCCAACTTGCCAGGTAGCTAAATAGTCAACTTGTCATATTTTTTCGTATAAAAACTAGTGTTTGTTTATTCTTATTAGACCTTGTTTAGAGCAGTTTAGGTTCACAGCAAAATTAAACAGAAGGTACAGAAATTTCCCATATACCCCCTGCAAGTTAATGTTTTCAGTGATGATAAAGATAATTTGACCAATTTAGGACATAACACAAATACCACTTTAGATGCACCAGGGGATCCAAAAGGGCTCTATTTCATCAACTCACATTTTAAAAGATTTAATGCAAAACTTGGAAAAATACATGATAAACAAGTAAAAATTCTTGATAGGAGCTTCTGTCAAAAGATTCACCCTCAATCAGCAATACTTAATAAATGCCTGTTAAATAAACTCACACCCCAGTCTGAATGGTTCCGAAAGTCATTCATAGCCTTCATCACTTTAACATTTAGCACAGAAAAATTCTTGGTAACTATGCTTTGGACTCCACATCCAATCAACCAGACATGGTCATGGGCAATAGCCAACGAATATACCTCTGCTATTTTGCAAAAAAAAAAAAAAAGAAAGAAATGGGATTACACTGTGTCAGCTATCCCAAGTTGGCACAGAGACGGATTTTCAGGACTAACTAAACGAACTTTTCTCAGGAAACTAAAATGCCTAAATTTTTAATTTCCTGAAAACAGCTCAGCCACCTTAAGTCATTTTTTATGAATAACCAACACCAAAGATTTTCCAGAACCCACCCCCAAAAACTCACTTTCAGTCCTGTCAATTCCAGTTCTACCATTAATTCTATCAGTTGAGAGTGCTAATTTCTTGGTGAAACCCATTACCCTATTCTTCTACCATAATGGAATTTAAGCAATAGCTGCTCAGCTGACACTATTTCCTGATCACCTTTTGAAGCTGAGTTTAACCATAAGTCTGCTATCACCAATTTAACATGAACAGAAGGGAAGTGTCCAACTCAACATTTCACTATTTATGAGTAAAAATTACCTGGAAGTGCTACTCCTTCCCATGCAGCTGTGGCTGAGGTTCAGCTTGACCACACAAAGTCAAGACACCAGGAGTGGAAGGACCACAAGATGCAAGAAACCTGCATCCCTACATGACTGCATGGAGCTAGACTGCCTGGACTGCCTGGACCCCCTCAAAATTCCTGTACAAGACTTAAATAAACCACAGTCTTTTTAAAACCACAATATTTTGAGGCCCTGTGTTATAATTGCTTTGCCCATATGTGAACTACTACCATAGACTTTTGAAGAAGTTGTCAAAAATAGAGTCTCACTAAATTAATCTGATAAAGCAATTTCAAACTTTCCTAGACACACTATTCCAACCCATCTGTTATGATTTACTATGTTTTAAATAATAAAAGAGATATATTTAAGGGCAAAACTATTTAAAGGAGATTGGAGAAGTTAGCCATTTATATCACTTTTAAATCACTGTGCTTTAAATATTAAGAGAAATGTATTCAAAGGCAAAACAATTTAAAAGAAAATGAAGACTATAGTCATTTACAACACCATTAGTCATTTCTATTTCCCAGTATTCTATAAAAGATATGAAGTATAAATGGAAAATTATTTTAATAAATTATCAAAGCCAAATCTTTACAAAATCACAGTGACTTACATATGATTCATCCAATCCCTGGTGACACTCAACTCATATACCAAAGACCATATCATTGACACATTTCATGAGGCAGGTTCTCTTAGAACATTTTCCTCTTTCCATGGTCCCACTGATTAATGAAAACAACACAGGTCTTGCTATAAAATGAATCTCCATTTGAACACTGTATCAAGCAATTGCTAGCTGTTCATTTCTTCATTCACACAAAATGTTAAGAACTTCCTAGTTCCTAGAACTTCCTAGGAATACAAAAATGGATATTATTCTATCACAACCACAACCATCAAGGAAGTCATAATCCAGAGTGGGTGGCACACATCTAAAATAATTTTTACATACAGAACAAGATAGGCTGTGGTACTTTAAGAGAGGCCAGGCCAGGCATGTTGGCACACACCTGTAATCCCAGCAACTCAGGAGGCTGAGGCAGGAGGATTGCAGGTTCAAGGCAGCCTCAGCACTTAGTGAGGCCCTAAGCAACCTAGCAAGACACTCTCTCAAAAATAGAACATAAAGTGGATTGGGGATATGGCTCAATGGTTGAGCACCCCTGAGTTCAATCCCTGGTACAAATTTTTTAAAAAGCCAAAAGGTCATCTCAGCCATTTATGAAGTCAAGTACTTAGGTCATCATCTTCCATCCTTGTACACAGTTTCCACTCAATGTATACTGATAAAAAAGAGAAAGGAAGGGACTTTGGAGCTGAGTTGCATCTAAAGGAATTCTGTGACTTTAAATAAGTCAGTACCTTAAGTCGCAGTTTCTTCAAAGGATCTAATAAGGCTAGAAGCCAGAAGATAATCATAAAATTTTGAACGTGCTAAAAGAATATAACTGTCAATACAGAATTCTAAACCTAGCGAAATAGCCTTCAAAAGTGAAATCATTTCCATACATCAGAAACAGAAAATCCATCATCAGAAAATATATCTCCCTTGTTCTTATCCAAAAAGCCAAGAAGTAATAAACAGCATATTTATAGTAAAGAAGGTAGTATGTCTGTTCCTTTTTCCTGGTTGCTTTTATTTAAAGTTTTTTTTGTAGAAAATTTCAAACCACTACAAAATTTTACAGATTATAATGACCCCTATTCTCCACCATTCAGCTCCAACAATTATCAGCTTGTACTTCATCATATTTTATCTATATTCTTATTTCTTATATCTTATCTGTACTCGTTCTTATTTTGAAGTGATTCCACATCAACTTATAATTTGATATTTCAGTATGTGTCACTAAATGGTAAGAAGTTCTTTTTTTTATTCATTTTGTTTTTGTTTTTTTTTTTATTTACTAATTGATTCATTGAACACAAATGGAGTACAGCTATTGTTTCACTGGTTGTACACAAAGTAGAGTCACACCATCTGTGCGTTCATGCATGTACACAGGGCAATGGTATCTGTCCACAGATTAATATCAAGTAATGAAATAGAAGAAGCCATCAAAAGCCTACCAACCATGAAAAGCCCAGGATCAGACAGATTCTCAGCTGAGTTCTACAAGATCTTCAAAGAAGAACTTATACCAATACTCCTGAAAGTATTTCATGAAATAGAAAAGGAGGAAATCCTTCCAAATTCATTCTATGAAGCTAGTATCACTCTGATACCAAAACCAGACAAAGACACATCTAGAAAAGAAAACGTTAGGCCAATATCTCTGATGAATATAGATGTAAAAATCCTGAACAAAATTCTGGCAAATCACTTACAAAAACATATAAGAAGATAGTGCACCCCGATGAGGTGGGGTTTATCCCAGGAATGCAAGGGTGGTTCAGCATCCGAAAATCAATAAATGTAATTCATCACATCAATAGACTTAAGGTTAAGAATCATATGATTATTTCGATAGAAATTTGACAAAATACAACACCCCTTCATGCTCAAAACACTAGAAAAAATGGGGATGGTAGGAACATACCTGAACATTGTAAAGGCTATTTATGCTAAGCCCACTGCCAACATCATTCTTAATGGCAAAAACCTGAAAGCCTTCCCTTTAAAAACTGGAACAAGACAGGGATGCCCACTATCACCACTTCTATTCAACATTGTGCTTGAAACTCTAGCCACAGCAATTAGACAGACCACAGAAATTAAAGGAATACAAATAGGAAAAGAAGAACTCAAGCTGTTACTATTTGCTAATGACATGATCCTGTATTTACAGGATCCAAAAAACTCCACCAGGAAACTTTTAGACCTAACTAATGAATTCAGCAAAATAGCAGGATATAAAATAAGCACACATAAATCAAATGCATTTGTATACATAAGCGATGAATCATCTGAAAGTGATTGAGGAAAACAACTCTGTTCACAATAGCCTCAAAAAAAATAAAATACTTGGGAATCAATCTAACAAGAGGTGAAAGACCTCTCCAATGAAAACTGCAGAACATTAAAGAAAGAAATTGAGGAAGACCTTAGAAGATGGAAAGATCTCCCATGTTCTTGGATAGGCAGAATTAATATAATCAAAATGGCCATCCTTCCAAAGGTGCTGTACAAATTTAACACAATTCCAATTAAAATCCCAATGACATTCCTCATAGAAATAGAGAAAGCAATCATGAAATTCATCTGAAAGAACAAAGACCCAGAATAGCCAAAGCAATCCTGGGCAGGAAGAATGATGCAGGAGGTATCACAACACCAGACCTTAAACTTTACTATAGAGCAATAGTAACAAAAATGGCATGGTATTGGCATCAAAATAGACAGGTAGACCAATGGTACAGAATAGAAGACACAGAGACAAACCCACATAAGTACAGATACCTCATACTAGACAAAGGTGCCAAACACATGCAATGGAGAAAAGACAGCCTCTTCAACAAATGGTGCTGGCAAAACTGGAAATCCATATGCAATAAAATGAAATTAAATCCCTATCTCTCACCCTGTACAAAACTCAACTCAAAATGGATCAAGGATCTAGGAATTAAACCTGAGACCCTTCACCAAAGAGTAGAAATAGTAGGCCTGAATCTTCTTCATGTTGGTTTAGGATCAGACTTTCTTAACAAGACTCCCAGAGTACAAGAAATAAAAGCAAGAATCAATAAATGGTATGGATTCAAACTTAAAAGCTTTTTCAGCAAAGGAAACAATCAATAATGTGAAGAGAGATCCTACAGAGTGGGAGAAAATCTTTTCCACGCACACTTCAGACAGAGCACTGATCTCCAAAATTTATAAAGAACTTAAAAAACTTTACACCAAAAATACAGAGAACCCAATCAATAAATGGGCTAAGGAACTGGGCAGACACTTCACAGAAGAGGATATACAGGCTATTAACAAATATATGAAAAAGTGCTCATCATCTCTAGTAATTAGAGAAATGCAAATTAAAACCACCCTAAGATTTCATCTAACTCCAATTAGAATGGCTATTATCAGGAATACAAGCAATAGTAAATGTTGGCATGGATGTGGGGAAAAAGGCACACTCATACATTGCTGGTGGAGTTGCAAATTGGTGCAGCCACTTTGGAAAGCAGTATGGAGATTTCTCAAAAACCTCCTGGGAATGGACCCACCATTTGACCCAGCTATCCCACTCCTTGGTTTATACCCAAAGGTCTTAAAATCAGCAAAGTGTAGGTATACAGCTGCATCTATGTTCATAGCTGCTCAATTCACAACAGCTAGATTGTGGAACCAACCTAGATGCCCTTCATTTGAAGAATGGATAAAGAAACTGTGTTCTATATACACAATGGAATATTACTCAGCCATAAAGAATAAAATTATAGCATTTGCTGGTAAATGGGTGGAGTTGGAGAATATCATGCTAAGTGAAATAAGCCAAGCCCAAAAATGCAAAGGCTGAATGTTTTCTCTGATCAGTGGATGCTGATACATAATGGGGGGAGGGGGAAGGGGTCATGGGGGGGACAAGAAAAGAATGAAGGAAGTATGGATGGTGTAGAGGAAAATGGGACAGGAGCAAGTAGGAGTAGGAAAGATAGTAGACTGAGACAGACAGTATTACCCTATGTATATGTAAGATTATATGAATTGTGTGAATCTACATTGTGGAAAAAAAGATATATTCACTGCTATATAATTATGTCAACGTGGAGTCTACTGTCATGTATAATTAAAAAGAACCAATAAATTTTTTAAATTAAAAATAAATGCATAAATTAATTAATTAATTAATAAATAAAAGAAGTCAACAGAACATGTAGACTGAAAGTTCAGCAAGTTTACAGGAAAACCCGAATAGCACTACTAATCAATTTAGCACCAAAAAGACCCGAGTTAACAGAATACACCTCCTTTCCAAGTGCACATGGAGCATGATTTTCTAGGTGTTACAGACTGAATGGGTCACACCAAAATGTTCATACTGAAATCTTATCCCCAGTATAATGGTATAAGGAAGTTAGTCCTTATAAAAGATGTCCAAGAGCACCCTTTCTGCCATGTGAGGACACACACACACATATACACACACACACATGCACACACAAACACAAATAAATAAAATTAAATAAAATTAAAAAAAATAAAATAAAATAAAAGGCTTCCTACAAACCAGAAAGCAGCACTCACCAAGCACTGAATCTATAGGTGCCTTGATCTTGAATTTCCCCTTTCAGAACTGTGAGAAATAAATTTCTGTTGATTCAGAAACTACCCAGTTTATAGTGTTGAATTGTAACAGACTAAGACACTGGGCAATAAAGAAAGTGAAATTATACAAAATATCTCTAACCACAATGAAATTGAACTAGAAACCATTTGCTAAAAGTGCCTGGAAAATCATCAAATATTTGGAAATTTTAAAAATACACACCTAATAAACCCATGGTTTTAACATGTTACTAACAGAAATTAGCACGTGCTTTTAATTGGGTAAAATTGAGAACACAGGATATCAAAATCTGTGAGATGTAACAAAACCAATGCTTAGAACTTGACAGCATTAAAATTTTGGATCTTAAAAAAAAGGAAGTTCTCAATCCAAACAATCTAAGTTTTCAAACTTAAAGTCTGAGGAAGAAAGGAAGGAAATGATAAAGATGAAAAACAAATCAACAAAGTTGAAAACATAAAACCAATAGAGAAAGTCGATGAAACAAGAAAAGTTTCTTTGAAAAGCCCAAAAATATTTACAAAGATCTAGCTAGTTTGATCAAGAAGGGGAGGACTCACAAATACAAATATCAGGAATCAAACAAGGGTACATCACTATGGCCCTACTGATGTTAAAATGTTAACAGTAGAAATATGTGGATACATCTTTGCCAACATATTTCCCTTCTTAGGTAAAATGGATGAGTTCCTTGAATGACATAAAGCAGTCTCCAATATTTAAGCTTTCCAGCTGACACCACATGGAAGAGATAAACCACTCCTACTGAATTCTGCCCAAATTGGAGATTTGAGTGCAAAACAAATAATGGTGTTCTAAGTCACTAAGATTTGGGATGATTCATTTATATGGCCACAGATAACTAAAACAAATTCTGTACTAAATATGAGAGAAATATTTTAATGAAATGGGCAAAGTATTCAAATAAATATTAGGCTGGTTCACAAAGTAGGTCTCAAGAAACTGCAAAGGATTGACATCACTCTGAATATGTTTATAAGATCAATCTATAAATAGTAATAAAATAGTAGCTAATAATAATCGTAATAAAGAAGTAGCTAAAGCTGGGAGCAGTGGTATATGCTGGTAATCCCAGTTACTCAGGAGGATGGCAATTTTGAGGCCAATCTGGGCAACTTAGGCCTTGTCTTAAAATAATATATATATTATATGTATAAACATATATTAATTTATATATATTATTATACATTATATATATTTATGTATAACATAAATATATATATGACATATATCAATATATATGTATTAATCATATATATTATTATATATTATATATTTATATAATATATTTTATATATTTATACATATAAAATATATAGATATATAATTATATATACAATTATATATATATTTTATATATATTTATATATCAATTTTTATATATTTATATATAAAATATATTTATAGATAATTATATATAATTTATATATTTATATATAATATATTTTTATATATTTATATATTTGACATATATCAATATTTATATATATAAAATATATATATATATGACTGAAGAAAAACCCAAATAAAACACAGAGGATAATATGTACAAAACAGGAACAAAAACCATGGAGGCTAGATCTAGGTTCTCCAAATTACATGACACCAGAAGTCCACAGAATGGAGAAGTGGCAATGGCTGTTCCATTTTGCTGAAATTTTCTCAAGAGCTGAAAAAAAACTTGGGTCCTTAGAATAAAAACAGCACACTGGGCAGCAAGCAGTATAAATAAAAGTAAATCCACACCTAGTCATCACTTTAAAACCGAAGAACATCAAAAGTTAAATCAATTTCCATGCATGTATAAGTTTGTTGGGATGAACCCAACTACTGTGTGTAACTGTAAAGCTCTAATAAAAATGATTTTTTTTTAAGTTAAAGAAAGTCTGGAAATCTACCAGAAAGAGAATCATCTAAAATGAAAAGGTAATCATAGAGATGCAGATTTATCAGCAGTGGTAAATGGTATACCGGACCTGCACTTGGCACCAACTCACCAGAGCTGACTGTTAAATTTGCAGGAGTTTTGTGAGTCTGTCATTCAAATGTCAGTAGCTTGAAATCATTCGTGGTGGGAGCGTTTATACCATAAAAACTGATAAATGTTGTCAATCAGAATTCCTTCCCTGGTCTCCAGAAAGCATGTACCAGTGCAGCATTGAATAAATGCCAGAAATAATAATGAAAACCTCTAAAACACTGATGGAAATTAACTCTCAACCTGGAATTTTATATCACATCAAACCATCATTTCAGACTGAGATGAAAAATGAAAATATCCCCATCCTAAATGAAACTAAAACTCATACAGAAATAAATACTGAAAGCTCTATGGAATTCTATAAGAAGAATTAACCTGGAAATAAGGAGAAAAGAAATTAGCAAACTGTATTCTTAAATACAAATTGTTTTGAGCTATAAAAAAAATAAACAATTAATTTATATTTAAAAGTAATGTAGGAGAAAATCATGTTGGAGGATACATTGGAGGTAGCCTGACACATAGTAGGCCTTAATATACATTTGCTACCTGTTTTGCCAAGGGAATTAAATCTTTCCTATTTTTCTTAAATTTGTAAAGCAAGGCAGAAAATAACACAGAATTGAACACATATTTTGTATTTTTGGTTTTTTTGTTTTTTTGCAGTGCTGGGGATTGAACCCAGGGCCTTGTGCTTGTGAGGCAGTCACTCTACCAACTGAGCTATATCCCCAGCCCACATATTTTGTATAAGCACAAAATGACATTAAGACTTGCTATTCATTACAGTCAAGAGAGATATGGGCATATATATTTAACATCATAACCATCTGGGCATAAAATTATGATAACATGCAATCATGATCATTTTTATTCAGTTTCAACTTATTCTATTCCTCTGCCATGTCTCCATCTCTATTATGGACTCCTAAGATCTTACAACCCCTACAGACCTCTGTAAGCAAAACAGTTCTCAATTCACATTATGAGTCTGATTTTTTTTTTTTTCATCAACCATATTTGAACTGATTCTGTACTAGGTGGCAAATTCTGCCATGGCTGCTTCACTCCCATTCAAGATATACAAGGATGTAATTGCCTCCGAACCAGACTCTGATAGCATGAATTCCCCTGGCCTTACTCCCAATTATTCTTTCCTGGAATTATGCCTTAGCAGAGATTGAAAAGAGATCTAGAGACAAAAACAGTTGGGGAGCAGGATAGAGGTGGGGTACTTTCAAGTGGATTTGATGAATTCCCCTGTTAAGTTCTTCCTTTTTAAACCCTCACACAGAAGATAAATTTGCCATGAGATTCATCATCACCAACAAAGAAATTCAGTTTAGTAGAAGGCAGTACTGTCCTGACTTCTGACTTCCTCTTGTGAGCTTTTTAAATCTATTTTATGATACTTTTAATTTGGGAAATATTTAATATGAATAACACTGCAAAATTTACATTGAAAGCCACAGCCACTGTCCTCTTCTTGCCCCTATCCTTAAGTTCCTCATAACCAGGGTGACCTAGTTTGCCTGGGATACTCCTGTTTACACCTCTTATCTGCCATCATTATTAATAAACCTATAAACCTCCTTCCACACTCAGAAGTGTCCCAGTGTAGACAATAAATTACATGACAGCCCTCCTTAAGAGTACACAGTAACGCCTCTCCCAGAGATCTCCCAGGAGATCAATATTATTGAGTGCTTGTTTTCACTGAACATGGAGCTGGACATTGTATAAGTAATTTCTGTTACAGCTCAGCACCACCATAGGACGTAGGTCATATTTATTACCAACTAGAGTTGAGGAAGGCAAAGTTCACAGATTATGAGGTGAGCCCAAGGCTGCACAGATTATGAATGGCTAAGTAAAGATCTTCCTCTGGCACCACTTTCTCAATGAATGGAAACAGTGGATGCACTAAGCCCCATGAGATTTAAAGTTTTGTCAGTGCTCCCTATCAGAAGGCAAAGGCACCAGGATTCATTGTAGTATAAATGTGATGACCATCTGTTGGAAATGATCCACAAAGATGACCATCCACAATTTCTGCATTCCCCTGCCCACCTCCTGTTCAGAAGTGGAGTCTATTACCCCTCCCCTCAGTATGGACTGGTGCTATGACTGGCTCAACCAATGGATGGTAGCAAAGTGATATTGAGTCAGTTCCAGGACAGGCCCTAAGAAGCCTACCTGCTTCTCTTCTGCTTTCTAACTTTCCTGAACTACCCTGCAAAGGACTCTAAGCTGTCCTGATGGAAAGAGAGGCTGCGTGGAAAGAAAGACCAGATGGAGAAGAATTGAAGCAACCTAGAGGACGGGAAGCACCAAGACCCCAGCATGTGATTGAGGCCTTCTTAGACAAGACAGCCTCTCCCAGCCTTCAGATCAACAGTGCTACCTGAGGGAGTTCAGCCAACATGTGGAGCAGAGATGAGCTGTCTGTGTTGAGTCCTGCTGAGATTTCCTGACCCACAGAGTTGTGAGCCATCAGTGAGTATTGCTTTAAGGCGTTGGGTTTGGGACAGGTTTAGAGTGCAGCAATAGATAACTGACTCGTTCTTTCTCTTGTCTCTCTCAACTACACCCCAGATCTCAGCTGTCTGGATCTTTTAGGAGGTTAGGAAATGATACAGAAAAGATTGCCCTAGAGACAAAATGGGCTGGAGGGTTTGTTTCCTCCTGCAGCTGGCATCTCCCCAGCCAGGTTTTTTTTTTTTTTTTTTTGATAGATATACATGACAATAAAGTGTATTTTGAACGATACATACATGGAGTATAACTTATTCTCATTAGGATCCCATTCTTGTGGTTGTATTCCCAGCCAGTTTTGCCCTGTTTCCGTTTTGTTTTGCCTCCGATGAAAGTCTAGGTGTTTCCCCATTCCTGCTTTATTTTAAACAAACCTCTGCCTTGTAATTCCAAGGCTGTTACCAGAACCAGTGTCAGATCTTCCCTTGGAGACCCTAAAACCACAATTTTCATATGGCTATCGTTTAGTAAAAGGAAGATCTGTAAATGTGTGTGTGTGTGTGTGTGTATTCATGAGTACATAGTAATTTTTCTTTCTATTCTGTTAGGTCTCGACAAAGTCAAAATTACATTTAATTCTATATGTGGTTGAGTTATACAACATATATGGATATTTAATCTCTTTATGTAAATTTACCAGGACCAATTAATAATACACCAATTTCTGACAAGAAGCCCCTTCTGATTCTGTATAAAAGATTCTTTAATCCAACTCGATTCATTCGGTAGTCACAACACGAATAAACTACACTGACCTGAAGAGCTTAATCAGTGTTTTTAAGAGGTATAAACTGTTTCCAATGGCAACCAGAGAATCAGCTTGACATCCCAGACTATAAAAACCTTACAGTCCATGCATATGATGAGCCCAGCCGAGAGCTGAGAGGGTTATGACATTTTAATCATTGATAATTTTGGTTGTGCTGATGAGAAGACTTTTTAATGTGAGGAACTTGGAGAGGGTTTCAAGGAAAGCTGCCAAGGTAATTAAAGCAGCCTTATAAATTGGTTTGAAGAATATGCCAGGCTGTCAAAACGCCCATCAGCCTATCTGACCCAACCCTTCTCTGGCCACCTCCATTGATTCATCAGGTGTTCTTGGCCTTAACTGAAATTGACAACACAACGGTGACAAAAATGTGCCATGGCTCAGGCAGCACATACCACTTCGTAGTCCCGTAGAGAATGTGACACTCACTAACAAGATAGATCTTTTATACCCTGCCAACACCCTGCAAGTATTTTAGACAACTTCCATGAAAACTGTAGTAAGCCTGGTACACAAAAGTAACCCAGGGTCATTGCCCTGTGTACATGTATGAATGCACAGATGGTGCGACTCCACTTTTTTGTACAATCAGAGAACAGAAAGTAACAGAGGGTAACAGCCAGCCTCAGCTGTTTGGAACTTTGTAAGGGAGGTGGTGAAAAAGCGGAAATTAAACCAGTTCGGCCAGGCACAATGGTGCACACCTATAATCTCCAAGGCTCAGGAGGCTAACTCAGGAGGATTTCAAGTTCAAAACCAGTCTCAAAAAAATTTAATGAGACCCTAAGCAACTTAGAAAGACCCTGTCTCAAAATAAAAAGTAAGAATGGGCTGGGGATATGGCTCAGTGGTTAAGCCCCCCTGGGTTCAATCCCCATTACCAAAAAAAAAAAATTTTTTTTTTTTTTTAAACAACAGTTTGAGTGCTAAATGAGGAAACTTGGGATACATAAATAAACACAGCCTTCATTATATAGCACAGAGGATGCGGGTAGAGGGGAGCAAAAATCAGACTCAGTGAAATGTATAGGGAGATGGGACAAAGACAGGCAAGGGAGAGTACCAACATATACTCCATTCAAGTCTGCAGAAGGTGAACTGTTCTCAGACTTTCGAGCTTGTCATTTCATTTTGACAGTAATTGATGAAAAAACTGAAATTCAGACTTGAGCAACTGGTCCAAATTCCAACAGCCAGAAAGTGATAGGACAATGTGCCCAGCCTAAAGCCATATGACTCTAGAGCCACTCAGCAATAGAGTAAATTGTTTTATGCAAAGAATTTCTTTTTTTTTTCTTTCTTCTTCTTTTTTCTTTCTTTCTTTCTTTCTTTTTTTTTTTTACAAAACATTTCTTCCACACATGCGAGGGTGTGTTGCTTTTGGGTCTGTTTTCAGAAGACAATATGGATGAAGTGCTTTTATACAATGGTTAAGGGCACAAGCTCTGGAGAGTCAAAGAAAATTTGAATCCCTTTTGTATCACTTCTGCTGTGTGACCTTTGGCAATTTACTTCACCTCTTGATGCTTCCAGTTTCCCCATCAGAAAAGTGAGAAGGATTATGCCTAGCTCATAGGAGGGCAAAAGAATGCCGTGAAATAACAGTACAAAGTGCTTAGAATAGCGTCCTGAATGCAGAGCTTAATAAGTGTCAACTATATCATATTTTATTCCTATTCCTATGTTTATTAAGATTGTTTAACTGAGATACTTACAGATAAAAAATGACATACTACATATGTATGTAGCATTCATATGTAACATATGCAGGAGTATGTTACACATCGTGACTTTTTTAACATCAAATTGCCTTTGAGGGTATTAAGAAATAATTAAATGTAGGTCTTTTATTTCTCAACATTAAAAAAAAGAAAAAAATGACACACTATTTGGGATTTGCTTCAAAACACTTTAGTTTAAGAAGAATAATATATGTGATAGATGAGAGACCAACAAATGTCGATGACTGTTGAAACTGGGTGAATCTGGTACCTGGGGTTTATTATGAAGTTTTCTTTACTTTTATGTATTTTTAAGTTTCCTACAATCAATTTTTTTTTATTTTATTTTTTTATTTTTTTATTTTAGTTCATTGCACACAAATGGAGTACAACTATCATTTTCTGGTTGTACACAAAGTAGAATCATACAATTTGCCCATTCATACATATACATAGGCTAAAAATGTTTGTCTCATTCTATTATCTTTCCTTCCCCACCCCCCCCACCCCTCAGTTTCCTCTATACAATCCATCCCTTCTCCATTCTTCCCATACCTCCCCCCACCCCTGCTATGTGTCATCAACCACTTATAAGAGAACTTAATATTCATAGTTAGAGTACCCAAAGGACACATATGTTGGTTGACTAAGGACTAGGTAGAGAAGACTGAGTTCCAGGTAGCCTGGCCTCTTCTCAGAAGGCCTGAATATAGCTCAGTGGTAAATGTGCTCTGGGCCTGGAAAGAACTCTTTCCTGAATCTGAGCTGCACATCATAAAATCTGAAAGAAGAAACCTTATCCTTCAAAGGTCTGAAAATGAGCATTAACAATCTCCACAACAAAAGCTAATTGTTCTCCCAACAACACCACCCTAATTTTCCTTCTCCTCATTTGCACCCCATTTGCATTTATTGGTGTGTTCTGCCATGTCTGTCTTTTCAATAGTATTATTCCTACTATCAGTCTCTTCTCCCAACATACTCAGTTTCCCTGTCCTTGGAACTTTTTATGCCTGTGAAGGGATTCCAGCTGAAGTAACTGTGTATGGCCTGACCTGCCCTAGATCTCCTAAAGATTTCCTGTTCAAGAATCTTTCCCCAAAATCTTGAGGGTCCCATAGTAATGCCTCTTGGTGTTAAATTAGCTCATCATTATTGTCATTATTATTGCTAAAAGATACACATGCTTTTAGGAAGAAAAGCACATTGTTATACATTTGCGTAAATTAATTGATAATAATTAAGCAACATGAGATTCCAACCCGTGAGGATTGTGGAAAGGAAAATATATTCAAAAAGAGGAGGTGGTATTGAAAGGCAAATTTTGCAATTTTGCTTTGTTATGTTTCCTCAAGAACTCCATCTTGTCCATATTCCTAATTTCTTCTTTGCAAGACTTACCTTTCTACAGGGCATAGTGACATGTGCCTGTAATCCCAACCACTAGTGAAGGTGAAGTTGGAGGACAGCCTCACACTTGAGGACAGCCTCAGCACCTTAGCAAGACCCTGAATGTAGCTCAGTAATAAAGTGCCCCTGGGTTCAATCCCAAGTACCAAAAAAAAACAAAAAAAAAAAAAAAAAAAGCTTACCTTTCCATTGTTCAATTGTTATGTGCATGATAGCTCACTTAGTTTTCTAAGCTAGATAATGTGATCAACTTATCCTTGATAAGGTGAAAATGGTTAATATGGTATTATGTCCCAGTATGACCACCAGAGAGGAGACATTCATGGTATCAAGTATATATATGTGTATACACCCACACACAGGTGTAGACCTTAGAATCAAAAAACCTTACAGAAGATAGTAAGAAATAGTCCTCTCATTCACTCATAAGTGCAACATGATGTGATGTTAGAATTTTGTTTATGCTATTTTAAAAACCATCTGTGCAGCTGTTTACCGAAATTAGATTGGACTATGAAGGCACAACACCTCACCAGCAAATTTTACCCCTTCATTCCACTGTGTCAACCTGTCACTGCATAACCATCATGGGACTCCACTTTAACAATGTAAAATCTAATATGTCCAGTTCCTTTTAGCAGTTTTTCATGAGTGGTAATAAGACCAGTATTTTAGGACCTGGGCAGTGAGCGGCATGTTGTAGAATATTCTTGTTATTTCAATTTCATTCAAAGTCTGTTATTTATACAATTATGCCCCTTGTATGAGCTGGTTGAGGATATTTGCCTCCAGCTACATTGCTTTATGAAACTTTGAATTACTTTTAATATGAGTGATATTGCTCTTCAAAAATCAACAGCTAAATAACAAAGAAAGATTTTAGCTAAACATTACTTTACAGATTTTAGTCACAAAGGGTTTGCTGCATTTATTAACATTTCAATCCAATTAATTCCCTGTCAAATAAAGGTCATATAAGGACAACTCAAACTACTCTGTTAAGAAATGACATAGCTGGGCATTACAGCACATGCCTATAATCCCAGTAACTAGTGGGGCTGAAGCAGGAGGATCATGAGTTCAAAGCCAGCCTCAGCAATTTACAAGGCCCTAAGGAACTTAGCAAGACCCTGTCTCAAAAATGCAAAATAGAAAGGATTGGGAATGTGGATCAGTGATTAAGCTCTCCTGGTCCAATATCCAGTACAAGACGGAAAAAAAAAAAGGGGGAAGGGAAGAAAGTATTGTTCCTTCAAAATTCTACATACATTCTTTGGTGTTTCCTTTTTTCCCTTGCAGATATAGCTGAAATACAGAGATATTTAGAACTATTGCTCTAGTCTGTGATTTCTTGACTTGCTTATGATTGAAAGGTTCCCAGAAATCATTTGGAGCTTTGTACATCACTCCAGCAACCCCTTGCTAACCTCAGTAACCAGCCTGCAGCTAGCACACCTCACACCTGTGTTTTTCTCACTACCAGCCTTTCATGCTCACGTCGTATTTAAAGAAATTTTTAAAACTGTATTCTGAAAAGAAAAAACAATTCTCCACATGTCACTTTTCACTTCTGGATTTCTCACTTCAATTGGGTGCAACACCTGACCGGGCTGATGGCCCCTCTTGCTGCCCCACTGTCTCCCTGTTATTCCACTTATTAGCCTGTGGATGCAGTCATTCACTGTCATGTCTCTTGCTCTGCCCAGACATAGTTTCTTGAAGGCAAGGATCATTGCATCCCTCCATGATTCACATGTTGAAGCTCCAGTTGCAGTGTGATGATATTTGAAGATGGAGTCTTTGGGAGGTCTATGCCATAGGTGAGGTTATGGGGGTGGGATGCTCTTATGGACTTAGTGCCCTTACAAGAAGAGACATCAGAGAGCTTGCTCTCCCCACTCCTCCATGCACAAAGAGGGCATGTGCACACACAGCAACATGGCAGCTACATAAAAACCAAGAGAAGAGACCAAAGAATGGACCTACCTTACCAACACCTTGATCTTGGACTTCCTAGCCTCCAGAACTAAAAGAAATAAATTCCTCTTGTCTATGACATGTTGTTAAAGCAGCCCAAGGTGACTGCCACAATCATCTCTCATGTGCTTCTAAATCCCTAACCATCTGACACAATGCCTGGCACATAGGGAATACTCAAAAGTTTGTTGAATGAATGCACAGCCTTTACTGTACACTGTCCAGTGAGAAAAACTGTTTGACACATAATATTTTTGCACCATCTTTGCTATTCTTAATTTAAATTGCTAAACATCTAAATATGGACTTAAAATACATATTTATATTGCTCAGTGGGACCTTCCCATCTGCCTCTGTTCTGGGAATTTCATTTCTCCATGTGTATGCTTCATTCCATTTATTTTTCCACTGAATTCTTTCTCACTGACAAAAGGAATGAGTCAGTGTCAGGAAAAGGAACTCGAAAGTTTGGTGGTTTTGTTTCTTTTTTGTTGTTGTTGCTGTTTTTGTTTTTGTTTTTGTTTTTGTCCTACCTATCCAAATAGACAAATAAAGTCCACGAAATTAAAGCGACTTGCTCATAGTCCATTATTTTGACAAAATCTTAAGGGTTCTATGGGCATTGGAAGGAGTGATAAGAAAAGTGTTGCACCATGAGATTTAGAAAAATTCACATCCTGTCTTATGCCAACTTCTTCCCTCCAATAAAGTATCCTACAAAATCCACAAAGAACAACAAATGGCTGTTCTCAACCAACAGTCAATGCAGGACTTTTTTGGCTTAAGCTGGAAGGCAGCCATAATCCTAAAACCAGAGCTGACTGAGCCCATCTTCTCAGCATGACTCCTCACAAGATACTTACTAATTACAAAGGAAAAAATATAAATTTTCAGTGAAGAGACATAACATGCATCACTTTAACCAGGTGATCAAAGTTAACATCCCCAAAATAAAACATCAAGTCAAGTACAATGGAGCACATCTGTAATACCAGCAACTCGGGGAGGCTGAGGCAGGAAGATCACAAGTTCCTGGCCAGCCTCTGCAACTTAGTGAGATCCCCATCTCAAAAGGAAAACCAAGGCTGGGTGCAGTGGCTCAGGATAGTTATGTGTCACCTCGCCACTGGGGTATGTTCTGAGAAATGCATCCTAGCACTTTTGTTATTGTGTGAATATTCTAGAACAGACCTGCACAAACATAAAGTGTGTAGCCTATTGTACACCTAGGCCATGTGGTACAGCCTTTTGCTCGTAGGCTACAAACCTGTGTAGCATGTTATGTACTGAATATTGTCGGCAAATGTGACACAGTGGTTAAGTATTTGTGTATTTAAACATATATGAAGATAGAAGTGTTACAGTAAAAATATGGTATAAAAGATAAAAAATGGTGCACTTATGTAGAGCAGCAACCATGAATGGAGTTTGTGTGCTGGGTGAACCAATGAGTTAGCAGTAGGGAAATGTGAAGGCCTAAGACATCACTGTGCACTGCGCTGACTTTTCTTTCTTTTTTTTGAGGTTCATTGTGTATTTTTTTTTCATACATGTACATAGAGTAATAACGTCTGTCTCACTCTACCGCCCTTCCCATCCTCACCATTCCACACCTCTCCTTACTCCCCTCTGCATAATCCAAAGTTCCTTCATTCTTCTCTACCCACCTCCACACTATGGATCAGCATCCGCTTATCAGAGAAAACATTTGATCTTTGGTTTCTTGGGATTGGCTTATTTCACTTAGCATGATATTCTCTAGTTCCATCCATTTACCTGCAAATGCCATGATGTCATTCTTCTTTAAGGCTGAGTAATATTCCACTGTGTATATGTACCACATTTTCTTTATCCATTCATCTGTTGAAGGGCAAATAGGTTGGTTCCATAGTTTCACTATTGTGAATTGAGCTGCTATAAATTGTGATGTGGCTGCATCACTGTAGAATGCCAATTTTAAGTCCTTTGGGTATAAACCAAGGAGTGGGATAGCTAGGTCAAATGGTGGTTCCATTCCAAGTTTTCTGAGGAAGCTCCATATTGCTTTCCCTAGTGGCTGCACCAATCTGCAGTCCCACCAGCAATGTGTGAGTGTACCTTTTTCCCCTCATGCACAGTTATGGGTCACCTCTGCGAATGTCAGTGCTTTTATGTATCATCATCTAATAGATTAGATTAAAATGTCAAGAGAATATGTGACTGGTGTGTTTTGACCATTTTTCTTTTTAGTTTGCCCTTCAAGTGACTTGAAAGTATTTCTCAATGATCAGATGTATGCTCCATTCATTTGCAATTTCTCTGCTTTCCATCTGGATTTGAATTTCTTTCTACTGAAGTATATCCTTTAGTAGTTCTTTCTGTAATGACTTATGATTCTTATGATTAACTCAATTTGTCTGCAGTTGTCTTGCATTTTCATTTTCAATCACAAATTTTAGCTGGATACAGAATTTTAGTTGATTATTTTTGCTGCTTTGCAAGTGATGATATCCATTGTATTTTAGTTTACATTGTTATTTTTGAATAACTGCTTCCTGCCAATTTTTTGTTCCTTTGTAGGTCCTATGCATTTTCTCTCTGCATGCTTTTAAGAATTTACTTTTCATGTTCTATAATTTCACTGCCACATAGGTGTGAGACTATTTTGCTTGACTACTTTACTCCTTCTCTTGGTTTATCTTTGGCAAGAGAACTTGAAAGAAAAGCTAAAGATTCATGTGCTTTATTCTCCCAAAGTTAACTGCTTTAAATTGTGCTGGAGATTTTACCAAATGGAACTAAAGTTTCAGAGATCAAAAACAGTGGAAATTCAGTTTTGGACATGTGAAGTGGATAATGTGTTTTCTCTTCCCACTGCGAACACATGACCCTGATGGATAAAATACAAGAACAGCAACAAGATTAAATCCTATCTTTAAAAAAAGAGGTGAAAATTCTTGGGTGCTTGAGACAAAGCAGACATTTAAAGTCAGAGAACCATCTTTGCAGCTTGACATCGTGAGATCTGGGCCTACGCAAGCTGCACATTGGATCTGAATTCCCTCCTTCTGTGACTCTTGGTTTGGAACACTACCTGAGAAGTCTTTGCATTTGGGGGTTTGTCCACTCAGAAAACTCCCTTCTGGAACCAAAATATTATGCTGGGTGGAAATGCAGGATGCTCTGGGGCAAAGAGAGAGGCCATGTAGAGAGTTTCTAGAGGATGAGATATGGCTCAGAGAGAAAAACCACATGGAGGAACTCCAAAGCATGTCAGCTGGGCGCCAAGCTGAACAAAGCATATGAGTGATCCAGCCAACACAGGAGGGCAGAAAGATTGCCCAGCAGAACCCACTTAACTCATAGAATCATAATAAACAGTGAATTAGTTTCCCCAACTAAGTTTTGGAGAAATTTGTTAAGCAGCAAAAGATAAAAATAGCCAAGGATCAAAACACCCAGTTAAAATAGATCTTAAGCAATTTCCCAGGATCTGAGTGTCAATGATATTCTTTGATTCATTCCTTTATTCACTCAATGCAGCATTTATGAATGTCTGTTATGTGCTGGTCAATTAAAAAAATTGTAAAGGACCTAGGGAAAAAAGCTAAAAGTGGCAGGAAAATGTGTGCTATTTAAATGAGACTTCACTTTAGAATTGGCTGTTTATTTCTTTCAGAAGATTTAAAATGGTCTTGGCTGGGAAGAAAATGACTTTTGACTAATCAAGAATGACAACTACATTTTCCAGCATTTAAATGGAGCTAGAAGTTATGTATGAAGGCCACATCCTTCCAGGGTCTAGAACAATTACCGACACTTAAAGACAGACGTGCCATTTCAAAATCTGATTGTATTTTATTTACATTGCAATAAGAAACCAGTCGTCATTTTGTGCTTTGAAATCTACTCCTTCGCTGCATGCCTTTGACTGCCTGAGTTCAAATTTAATATTCATCATGACTTTGAGGGCAATTATTAGCATCCCAGGCTCTGATTTCCCCAGTTGTTAGAATGGATAATAGGAGCATCTACATTCCTTAGTAAACCCTAAACAAATATTAACTAATGCTATCCTAGATGGTTCCTGGTTCACCAATTCAGCTTTAGAAATCTTTATTTTTTAGTAATTCAAATAAAATAGTACTCATCTTTACTTCCTAAGAAATTAAAATCAATGATTCTTCCATTTCATTTCATGTTTTAGAAAATTAAAGATGTTAGTAATAATCAACTTTAAGACATTGCATTATGCGTTAAATGATTTTTATACTTATTGCAAGACATCCGAAGGACGTGCTGAAACATCTGCATGTGCTTTGTTGTGCAGAGGAACAAGATAGCAGGGAGAAAGAAACTAGCTTTCATTTCCTTTTTGGAAGAATGTGTAGAGACGTAGAAATTAATAAAAAGAGAATTTGGCTTTCAGGGGATTCTGTTGAGTAGTGAGCTGTGAGCTCTAGCCAAGCTGGGAAATTCTGGAGCTTCTAATTTGCATAGAGTAGGAAACCTCCAATTAGCAAGAACATGGACATCATGGTTTAAGTTTGGATTTTGATTTTACCTCAGATTTGCTATCCCTCAATTTCCAATCTGGCCACTTCTTACCCTCGTGTCTGGGTATCTGATAGACTATAGAATGTATTTTTCAGAAGGCTCTGGAAAACCTTGTACATTCACTTTTTTTCTTCTTTATTGGAGATGGGGTCTTTCTATGTTCCTCAGTGTGGCCTCAAACTCCTGACTGGGCCCATGGGATCCCCCTGCTTCAGCCTCCTGACAGCTGGGGCTCAGGCACGTGTCACCATACCCAGCTCACCTTGTGCATTCAAATTACACTCCTGCTCTTTAGCCAAATAACAATTGTGAAACTGCATAAGGTAGGCTAAAGGGAATGTGAACTGGAAAAATATTTAGGAGACTTTTAATATCTCCTTATCCCTTATCTATGGGATATTGAAAACTTGACAATTGTCAGGTGTTTCAAGGAAGGCTTAGGAGCTTCAGATCTGGGACCTTATCCTGAGTTCCTCACATATTCTCTGCTTTAAGATACAGATGAGAGTAAAAAGCATAGAAAATTGGTTGACATGATTGTTCTGTGAGCTATCCTGTAGACATCCCTATAACAATTCATGACGTTCTGTCCTCAGCAGAAACTGTGGGGTTTTTGCCTTGGGAAGGAGATTTGTGGATCTCGTGAAAGTGCATCATTTGTAATGCCTCCTTTCTTGCTTCTCCAGGGAGACAACACCAAAGGCACTGCAACCTGGGCCACTGTCAGAGAGTAGTTTTAACCAAATGAACTATGGATTGTGAGAAGAGGAGGTGCTATAGATGGCACACATAGATGTCACCTCACCTGAGCATTATAACCATGTAAGGCACATTGGATTCCAGGGAAAGAGCTTCTTCTCCCATCTCTCTCTACTCTTTATCTTCCATGTACTGACTTAGCACCTTCTCTGTTTCTGGAACTGTGCTTGGGTTGTGGATATAATGGGGTTGGTAAGGTGCTCTAGTAAGGAAGTTGCACATTAAAACAAGCAATTTCAATAAAGTGTGATAATATCTATGACAGGGGAGGTAAAAGAGTGCCTCGCCAAGAGATTAGAACATTTGTGACTTCTGCTGCGGAAAATGCTGCACTGGCATTTTCCATGTTGTAATGGAAACTTCCATTTCCCTCACTGGTTGTGGTTTATTAGAGGGTCTCATTAACCACTGGGTCCCTAGCATCTAGCTCAATACCTGGCACGTGGAAAAAACTTTCATTGCCAATAAGAATTTATTGAATGCTCATAAAATTTTTTGAACAGACACCTTATACATCTGTTTTATCATAATACTGAACACATAACTGGCACACAATAAAGATGAGTGCATGAAATGAATGAAAAGTCATTGAATTGGGAGGCACCATTGTTGTGAAGAAAAAAACACTGACTTAGGATGGAAGCAGGGATGGGGATCAAGATCTACTTCTGCCACATACTTGCTGTAGTCATTGTAGCTAAACAGAGCCCCTCTGGCTCATGTTGTGATTCCTCCTTTGTAAGGTCAATCTAATAGTGCCTTGTTCCCTTCTTTGCTAATCTGTTGCTGGCCTTCGGTGGCATAATGTAAATGAGGTACTCTGTTCAGCTCTCTATACCTTTGGCAATTCAGCACCTGCTTGGAGAAGACAGGGAAGGAACTTTAGGGTGAGCCAGGAACTCAGTATTTGTTTTCTCTGAGAAGGTCCAGGAGCAGGACTTGCAAATGTCAAAATGAAACAATGTCATCTTTTTGTTCTTTAGTCCTTAACTTTTTATATCCATCCTCCAGAGAAGTTGGAAATACATTGTAATACACACCTTACACCTTTTATTGAGATCACCAGTTCACCAGCAAGATTTTTGCCACATTTGCATGATCTCACTTTTCAGTTTACCTGTATATTTTTCTGGGGTTTTTTCTGTCCCTATTTATATATGTATACGGATATATGAGAGTAAGTTTCACACAGCATACTCCACCCTAAACCCTTCAGCATCCTATATACCTACAATACAGTGATCACACATGAGAAAGTAATTTATCAAAATTAATTAAATATTATTTAATATAGAGTCTATATTCAAATTTCTCCAATAATCACAATATGTACATTATGATTTTTTTGGTGAGCGGGGCGGCAGGTTGAGCCCAGGGCCTCAGGCATGCTAGTCAAGAGCTCTATCCCTGAGCTACATCCCCAGCCCTTTTTATTTTTTGAGACAGGGTCTTGCTAAGGTGCCCATGCTGACTTCAAACTTGGGATCCTTTTCCCTTGGCCTCCTAGAAGCTCACATTACAGGCATGTGCCACCATGCCTGGCATTTTCAAACGGTTGTTTTTTTGTTTTGTTTTGTTTTGTTTTGTTTTGTTTTGGGACCAGGGATTGAGACCAGGGTCACTTAACCACTGAACCACATCCCCAGACATTTTTATTTTTTATTTTGAGGCAGGTTCTCACTAAGTTACTTCGGGCCTTGCTAGGTTGCTGAGGCTGACTTTGAACTTGTGATCCTCCTGCCTCAGCCACCTGAGCAGCTGGGATTATAGGTGGGTGCCACCTCACCTGGCTCAAACTGTTTTGATGGTGATGCCCATTAAAAAAATACATTTGAGGGCTGGGGGTGTAGCTCAGTTGTCGAGTGCTTGCCTTGCAAGCACAAGGCCGGGTTCAATCCCCAGCACATTTGATAGTGAGAGTCAATATGCATACACTCATATAAATGAAAAGATTTCACAAAACAATGCTCACCTTTAGTATATGGAACACATGGATATTTTCTACTTCAGTTCATTTTGTTCCCTTTCTTTTTTCTATTTATGCTCGTTATTTCATACAGTCAAGATTCCTACTTTGTTCCAAAAGGCTTCTGTTAAAATGTGAGGGATTTAAGGGACTGTTTGCTTGCTGAGTTTTTTTCCTAGGAACATTTTAGAGTAGTGATTTTCAAATACATGGCTGGGAAATTCATGTAAGTTGAATAGAAAAATCTATATGCAAACAAATTTATTTAATATAATTTATTATATGTTACACTGTATATATGTGGATTTACATGTTTATATACTCACACATGCACATACACGCACAGTTTCTTTTTACTGTGTATCTCAGTCAAGAACTGAAGACCACTGAAACTGTAATTATAGCACTTTTCTAGTTATTTAGAAGCAAAAATGGTAAAATGTGTCTGATTTTTCCTCACATCTCCAGTGGGCTGGCATTTTGGCCTGTATCTGTCAACCTTGTCAGGACTTTACTCCTTCAAGTATCTTTTTTCTTTGCAATGTCACTGTCCTTTCCCTCACATAGCCTCACCTGTACAATGTGACCCTGTTTCACTGCTGCCTTTGTGTTTGTGAGAGCATTCCTCAATAGCTCTTAGATAATGAAGGCCACAGCAGCTCTGGGTACCCTTGCCTGCCTGAGAAAAATATCATGGGACTGTCTAAATTTAGGCAACCCTGTGCTTATAATGGAAAGTCCAACATGAAGGCAGGCTGGGAAGGGGTGTCTGGGCCATAAGTCTCAAAACCCTTGTTTAGTCCTCACAAAATACCAATAAACCCAAGTCAATATCACATTTAAAAGATCATTCATAAAGCCAGACATGATGGTGCATGCCTATAATCCCAGCTACTTGGAAGGCTGTGGCAGGAAGATCACAAGTTCAAGGCTACCCTGGATAACTTAGCCAGAACCTGTCTCAAAATAAAAACTAAAATGGCTGGGGATGTAGCTCAATGGTAGAGGGCTTGCCTAGCAAAGAGCAAAGCTCTGAGTTCAATCCCTGGTACCACAAAACAACAAACAAGTAAAATAAACCATAAGCATTCACCATGATCAAGTAGGATTCATCCCAGGATGCAAAGATGGTTCAGCATATGGTAATCAATAAATGTGACACATCACATTAGGCGTAGAAGGTATATACCTCAATATAACATAATGGCAAACCCACAGCTAACATCACATCAAATGGGGAAATACCAAACGCTTCTCCTTCTAAGATCCAGAAAGAGAAGAAGGACCACTTTTACCACTTCTGTACTTCAATGCAATAATACTGGGATTTCTAGCTAGATCCATTAGGGAAAAGAAAAACTAAATCCAAAATGGAAAGTAGGAAGTAAAATTATCCCTGTTCACAGTTGTTATGATCTTATACATAAAAAACTCTGGAGATACTACCAAAATTGTTAGAACTAATAAAAGAATTAAGTAAAGTAGCAGGATACAAAATCAACAAACAAAAATATATTCTGATAACTTGGGTTGGTAAAATGAAGGAAAGAATCACAGAGGGTATATAAAATATCTATTTAAATATTAAGTAAACATGAGTGTATTTCTCAGCAGAGAGAAAGGATCCAAATGATGCTTCAGGTACAGAAGTCAGACTCGGGTAATGCATTACAGAGAAATGTGCTTAACCCATGTAAGAAACTTCATCCTGCTACAACTTCAAAATGTCCTGGTTGCCTACAAGTCCCAAAGGCACCTGCTTCTTCCCTGGATCTAGTTCCCAAATGTGAGGAATGACTTTTATTATTTCATTTTATTTTTCAGACAGGGTTTTGCTAGGTTTCCCAGGCTAGCCTCAAACTTGCAATTCTCCTGCCTCAGTCTCCAAAGTATCAGGGACTACAGGCGAGTGCCACTGTGACCAGTTAAGGGATGCCATATTAACTGAAAAGACTTCATTTGAGAGTGGCTTGATATAAAATAAGAAGACAATAAAGCAAGAATTGTGCGACGATCTTTTTGTACATAGACCATAGAACATTTTCTATCCAAATAAAAACAAAAAAAAGAAAATGTAAGGCTGCAAACCTTCTTATGAGAAAATCTGTACTCTTTGCTTTTTTCTCATCATCCATCTTCTTGTAATCATGCTTTTAAGATAATGTCTCTACTGAAACCATTCTTTTGCAAGTTACTAAAACTTTGCAAATGACTAGACTTAATTTCTTATTTTTTATTATGGAAAACTTTAAATGTACACAGAAGCAGTGAGAATAGTATAATAACTCTCATATATCCATCAACAATTCCTACAATGATCAACACACTGCCATTCCTGTTTTATTCATCCTTCTTACTCCTTTTTGCTCAATTCGCCTTCTTTATGACTTCTTTGAAGTATTTGATCCAAACATTTCTTCTTTCTTGAAATTTCTTCTTAACTTCTGAGACTTTACAGTCCTAGACCATTTCTTAAAATTTGAATTATTTCTTCTTAAGTGGAAAATGGTAAAAATTCCATTCTATAGAGAGACTTTCTCTTATGGAAATGTACATAATTAAGAAGTGTAAGTTACCCATACTTCCCAGGCCAATTTCTGGGAATAAAAATTGGATCACTCTGATCAGGTACAGCAGTTAGAAAAACAAAGAAGGTAGTGCGATAGGGAAGGGAAAGATCAGTATGGACTGTTGGCACCTGACCTGAAAGGAAAGACACCTTTTCTTTCTAAGTAAAGGGGTATTTAAATTTTGTGAACTTTCACGGAGTTTATTTCACTGGTCATATGTACTAAAACTAAACAAATGTTACACCATTACCTATTCATTCCAGTTCTATATAACTTTAGTCAGCTTTCGCCTCACTGTGACCAAAATATCTGGCAAAAGCAACTCAGAGAAGGGAAAGTTTATTTGGGGTTCACAGTTTCAGAGGTCTCATTTGATAGATGGTCAGCTCTCTTGCTCTGGGCCTGAGGTAAGGCAGCACACCATGGGGAAAGACTCCAGTAGAGGAAAGCTGCTCAGCTCTTGGTGGGGTCAGGAAGTGTTGTTCCTTTTCCGCACCGAACAACAAAGGTTGAGTGCCTTCCCCGGACCAGCCAGGGAGGCACGGGGTCAGGCAGGATGGTGAGCGTCGCGGCTGAAAAAACCCACACCAGCCGGGAGTCTGTCCAGCAAGAATCTCGGTTTAATGGAGGAGGGGAGCAGGTATATAAGGGGGCGAGTGAGCGGGAAAGAAACAAAGGAGAGGAGAGGGGATACCTGCAGGGCCAATCACCTTAAAGGTAAACAGCCCATGCAGCACACATCAAAGCCTGCAGGGCAAAGGTCAGAGCTGCTCACGTTCACAGAGGTCGAATGGGCCAATCCTAGGTCACCACCTTGGTGGTACCACTGGTGAGGGGGGCTTATGCCCCGAGGGTGGTGTTGGTCGCCATCTTAAGGTGTGTCCCTACAAGGAAGTAGAGAGAAAGAGAGAAGGGAAGGGGACACAGGGAAGATGCACCTTTCCAGGGCATACCCCCAGTGACACACCTCTTCCAGCCCTGCCCTGCTTAACCACAGTTACCACACACTCAGTCCATTCAAACTAGGATGACTGATTAGGTGACGGGTCTCATAATAATTTCACCTCTGAATATTCTTGAATTAACAAGAGCTTTGGTGGGACACCTCATATCCAAATCATAAGAATAACAGAAAAATTAGTACATATGTCTACAAAAAGACATACACAAGAATGGCCAGAGAAACTTTATTTAAAATTGCTAAAAATGTGAAATATCCTAAATGTCTGTTAACAGGAGAATGAAGAAACAAAATGTAGTAAATTCATATTGTGGAATTCTATACAGCATAAGGAGTTACTAATATGTGCAACAACATGGACAAATAATACACACAAGAAGTCCATACTATATAATAACATTTATATGAATTTCAATAATAGGCAAAAGTTATCTACAGTATTAGAACCACCATTACCTCTGGGAGAGACATTATGGACTAGGAAGGGGAAGAGGGTGTTAAGAAATGTTCCTTAACTTGAGTTATATGAATATATATATATACTGAGTTATATGAGTTATATGAATATATATATATACTTATATATATATATGAACTTGGCATATTTTCCCACATCAATTAAATGGAATCAAATCATGTATATTCTTTGTCCATAGAAGTCAGAATTTGACATGGTTCATGGTTATACAAATGGATATGTATGTGAAAAATTATTAGATTGTATACTTAAGATTCATACACTTTATGTATCTGTAATTTTTTTTTTTTTGCATGCTGGGGATTGAACCCAGGGCCTTGTGCCTGCAAGGCAAGCACTCTACCAACTGAGCTATATCCCCAGTCCCTAATTTTATTTTTTGAAAGGTATGTATCTGATAATTTTATTGTTTGAAAGAGACCCTTGTCAGATTTTGGCAGGTGATTAATATTATAGTCAACCTCTAAGGATAAGGCTTCGTAAAAATAGTGGTCATTGCGTCATAATCACAAAATTGGAAGAGCATGGTTAGTTCTTTTTCTTTTTTTGGTGCTGGTAATCAAACCTAGGGCCTTGTGCCTGCTAGGCACATGCTCTGCTACCAAACTGTATCCTCAGTCCCACAATTATTTCTTAAAACAGAACCAAGCATCATATAATGCAATTTTTAGTAATCACTCATTAACTATCAGGGAGTGAAGAGAGGAAACTGTGACCTTTGCAACAGTTTTCATTGAGACTGGAGAGCTGGAATTCACAGGGTATGTCCCAGGTGAGAAGAGGGCACTGGTGTTACAGAATTAGTTCTTTATTGGAAGTCCTGACATTGCTGTTCATCTGGAAAGCCTTTCTTGACAGCCTCAGTGATGACCTCTTTGAGACATCTCATCTAGACTTTAATCACCACCTTCACAAAAGCCATAAGTGCAGAGGCTCAGACAGAACAGCACAGATAGTCACTGCCCACTTAATGGCCTCCCAAAGGCAAACACTCTTTTACCACTGCAGGAAGCCAATTTCAGTGCTTGACCTTCTATTTTCATTCTGCTATTTTCACATTTAGTGCCATTACCATGAGTGTTTTCACTTATTTCCACATACAAACTGGCATTTGAATGAAATGTGCCCATCCCTTTGCACCACAGACCCTCCTTTTGCCTTAAAGTGGTTGGTTTATAAGTTGGCATCTTCTCACATACATATGGCAAAAAGGATGTTGCAGAAACATATTGTGAGTACTAGTCTGGATGTTCTGTTCATCCAGCTTGTTATACTAGATAAGATTTTTAAAAGCTATGTTTAGGGCTGGGGCTGTGGCTCAGTGGTAGAGCACTTGCCTGGCATGTGTGAGGCACTGGGTTTGGTCCTCAGCACCACATAAAAACAAATAAATAAAGGTATTGTGTCCATGTGCAACTAAAAATATTTTTTAAAAAAGCTATGTTTATATATGTATGAACTAGAATTCTTCCCTGAGAGGTCACGTTATTAAGCAATTAGAGTACCTTCTTCCTCTGCAATGGCTCTCCACCTGCCTACCTGCTTTACTAAGTCATTAATGTTTATGGAGATATTTTTATTTCCTTCAAATTATCCATTTAATGATGTGTTTAAACAGATTAACAGTAACCAACTCCAAAGAAATGGAGACCTCAGAATTGCCAAAGAACTTTAAATGATTTTTTAAAAGAAGCTCAGTATCTACAAGCACACACAGAGAGACAACTCAGTGAAATCAGGACAATAATGCATGAAGGAAATGAGAAGAGGGACAGGAGCTAGCACTATACGCAGTTAGCCCTGGTCAGGCTATGTGTGTCTAGTCATAGCAACTGGCACTTACCATCAAGTGTGCTCCTGTGCTGCGGTCTCAGCACTCACTGGTACCACCATGTATGTTCCCATGGGCTCACTGGACATAGCACTTGCCACAGCTGTGCACACAACCATGGGTCCAGATGCTTGGACCCATGTACCTAAAAGATCAAATTCCTGCCACAGTTGCACCAGCTGCCTACCATGTTGGATCCCTGTGCTTCCACCTCATCATACTGTATACACCTGTGTGCCCACTAGACCAGGCTCCCGTCATAACTATACTTGTGCTCAAGAGCCCACTAGTTCCAGCCTCTGTGTGACCCTGAAACTAGTGTTTCCTGACATGAATCAGAATCTGGAGCTGCCATGCACTTCACCCCCATGGCACCCTCATCCCCATGGATGGGAGGAGGACTTTCCCTTCTTAGGTCAGTCCTTTACATTTGGATGGGGTGGTTCCTTCTTCAAATATGAAGGTAACAACATAAGACTCAAGAATATGAAACACCAGGGAAATTAATATAATAGCATGTATGGGCTCTAAATTATGACCTTATGGACTAGCCTAGGAAGAAAAAGTCCCCCTGCAATGGGTGGGGATGAGGATGCCACCTGGGTCCCACTAGTAGATCACAATAACTTGCCAGTAACCAAACCCAAAGAAATGAAGATCCACAAATTGCGAAAGAATTTTTTTTAATTAAAAAAGGAAAAGAGCTCAGTAGGCTACAAGAGCACACAGAGAGTAAACTCAATGAAATCAGGACGATGATGCATGAACAAAGTGAGAAGCTCAACATAGAGACAGAAATCATAAAAAGAATGAAACAAATTCTGGAGCTGAAGAATACAAAAACTGAAATAAATAATACAATGGAGAATTTCAACAGCCAACTTGACCAAGTGGAGAAAATAACAGAGCAAACTTAAGGAGAGATCATTTAAAATTGTCCAGATAAAGGAGAAAAAAGGAAAAGAGTAGAAAAAATATGTGGGCTTATGAGACATTATTAAGTCTTAAAAAGGAAAAAAAATCTGTCATTTGCATCAGCATGAACATTAGGCCAAGTAAAATAAGCCAGATGCAGAAAAAAAATACTTCATGATTTTCCTTATATGTAGAATCTAAAAAATTTGAATTCATACAAGTAGAGAGTGGAATGGTGGTGACTAGGGCTGAGGGGGGGTGTTGGGGAAATGGGAGATGTTGTTGAAAGTGTACAAGTTTCAGTTACGTAGGATGAACCAGTTCTAAAGATCTAATAATGACTGAATAGGACTCCATTGTGTATATATACCACAGAATCTTTATCCATTCATCTGTTGAAAGGCATCTAGGTTGGTTCCACAATCTAGCTATTGTGAATTGAGCTTCTATAAACATTGATGTGGCTGCGTTACTATAGTATGCTAATTCAGTCATAAAGAAGAATAAAATTATGGCATTTGCAGGTAAATGGAATTGGAGAATATCATGCCAAGTGAAATAAACCAATCCCAAAAAACCAAAGGCCAAATGTTTTCCCTGATAAGTGGATGATGATACATAAGGGGGGTTGTGGGGGAGCGGTAAGAGAAGAATGGAGGAACTTTAGATTACACAAAGGGAAATGAGAGGGGAGAGGGGGCAGGGGTATGAAAAATGGTGGAATAAGACAGACATCATTACCCTATGTACATGTATGATTATGCGAATGGTATGAATCTACATCATGTACAACCATAGAAAGGAAAAGTTGTACCCCTTTTGTGTACAATGAATCAAAATGCAGTCTTTAAAAATAAAAAAGATCTAATAAATGACTTATAGCTAATAATGCTGTATAATATATACTTAAAATTTGCTAAGATAGTGCATCGTTAATGTTTCCTCTGCAAACGGAATCCCCCCAAACAAAGCAACTATCTGAGGTGATGGATATGTTAATTAGTTCAACTATAAAAATATTATGTGTGTATTGCATATCAAAACATTATATTACACATTTTAAACATACACAATTTTATTCAAAACAAATAGTTGAGAGAGTTCCCTTTGCCCTGCATTGAAGTTTTTCTAACGTTAACATGCTACATAACCATAAAGTCGGAAACAACATAGATAAAAATCTACTAGATGATCTCCAGCCTTATTTGAAATTTCCACCAATGTCATTTTTCAGGGTTCAGACTAGGATACCACATTCATTTAGTTTGTCTCCTTAGTCTTTCCAATGTGTAACAATTCCTCAGCCTCTTTTTGTCTTTCATGGCATTAACACTTTTGGGGATTCCTTGTGAGTTATTTCATAGAAATTCCATTCAATTGGTTTATGTCTTATGCTTTCTCATGATTTGATTGAGATTATGCATTTTTTTGTCAAGTGAACCAAAGAAGTGATATTAAAACTTTTTCCAGTGTATTATATCAGGAAATACATGATATTACTGTTTTATATTTTTTTTATATTTTTATTTGTGGTACTGGACACTAATCCCAGAGGCACTCTACCACTGAGCTGCATTTTTGGCCCTTTTTATTTTTTCTTTCTTTATTTTTTGGGGGAGGTACCAGGGATTGAACTCAGGAGCACTGAGCCATATCCCCGGCCATATTTTGTATTTTATTTAGAGACAGAGTCTCACTAAGTTGATTAGGGCCTTGCTAAGTTGCTGAGGCTGGCTTTGAACTCACAATCCCCCTGCCTCAGCCTCCTGAGCTGCTGGGATTACATGCCCAGCCTGAAGCATCTTATAGAGCCACCATGCCCAGCTTGAAGCATCTTATAGAGCCAAAAATGAAGTGGGGAGGATAGGGGGACATGCAATGATTGGGTATATGAAAGGCACACAGGAACCAACTTAAAAAGCACCCAATGGCCAAAGCCAGAAAATTTTGAGCAACAAAATTGAGGAATGTGAGATTGTAATCCAAAATATAAAATAAATATCTGTTATGGACACATGATTAAAATGGAGAAGTGAGGGAGAAAAGACAAATCTATGCAAAAGAACTGTAGATAATGTATGTAATTATTCCACCCTCAGCCGGGCGAGGAGGCGCACGCCTATAATCCCAGCACTTGGGAGGCTGAGGCAGGAGGATCAAGAGTTCAAAGCCAGCCTCAGCAACTTAGCGAGGTCCTAAGCAACTCAGTGAGACCCTGTCTCTAAATAAAATACAAAATAGGGCTGGGTATGTGGCTCAGTGGTGGAGTGCCCCTGGGTTCAATCCCCTGTACCAAAAAAAAAAAAAAAAAATTATTCCGCCCTCATGGAAGAGGATCATGACTTCCTGTTTCTCTTCCTTAATCCATTGAGGCTGATAACAAAATACAATAAACTGGGTGATTTACAAACAACGAAAACATTTCTCACAGTTCTGGAAGCTGAGAAGTTCAAGACCAAGATACCAACAGCTTCAATGTCCAGTGAAGGCCTGTTTCTGATTCATAGAGGCTGCCTTCTTGCTGGTTCTTGCATGGTGGAAGGGCAAGGCAGATCTGGGACTTCTTTTACAGGAGCACTAATCCCGTTCATGAGGGACCTACCCTTAGGACCTAATAACCCCCAAAGAGCCCCAACTCCTGATACCATCATCTTGGTGCTTACAATTTCAACACGTGAATATGAGGGAAAACAAACCTTCTGACCATAGGGCTACTTCTTAAGTGTGGGCTGAACATCGTGACTTCCCTCCTACAGAATGGAAAAGTAGAAAAACAGCTCTACAGTGGAGAAACCTGACAAACACTCCCTCAGCCAGGCGATCGAGGTCAACGCCAACAGAGTTGATAATACAGAAGTTCCTCAACTTACAATGAGATTACATTCTTGTAAACCCATGGAACAATGAAAATACAATGTCAAAAATGCAATTAATACAACTAACCCATAGACCACCACAGCTCAGCAACGCAGCACAGGATAAGCTGAGTGGGAATTGCATCTTGCTACCGCTGACCAGCATCAATGAGAGAATATCTTACTACCTATCACTAGCCCGGGAAAAGATCAAAATTCAAAAACAAAAGCAGAGTTTCCACTGAATGCGCGTATCACACTGGCACCATTATAAAGTCAAAAGATCTAAGTCAAACCATTATCAGTCAGGGACCATGTGCACATCTGATACATCTGGTAGGAGGAGTTGAAAATGGCACTTTATCTCACAGTCTTCCCCCCAAAAAATGCACAATTCCAATCATAAGAAAGACATGAGACAAATCCCAGTTGAACACTGTTCTACAAAATACTGGACCAGTACTCCCAGAAACTGTCAAGGTAATCAAAACCAACGAAAACCTGAGTGTCTGTCATATCTGAGAGAAGCCCAAGGAGACAAGACAACTAAATATAATATGGTATCCTGGATGGGAACTTGGAACAGAACAAAGGACACCAGGTAAAAATAAAGGAAATGTGAATAAAGTATGAAACTTAGCTGATAATACATCAACCTTGTTTCATTCATTATAACCAATGAATCTGAATAACATATAAGCTCAACATAGGGGAACCTGGTTGTGGAAGACTGTCTTCATCATTTTTCTGTAAATCTGAAACGATTTTAGAATAAAAAGGGTTTTGTTGTTGTTGTTGTTGTTGTTGTTGTTGTTTTTGTTTTGTTTGAGGTCAAACCCCAAGTCATGTGCATGCTAGGCAAGTGCTCTGCCCCAGCCCTTAAAAACATTATTTTTAAACAGAAATGCTACCTAAAGAGCACATTCACAAACAGTAAAAAAACAGTGAACAATCTATATGTGCTAGAAGCATGAACAACTATGAGCTGATCTTCATGAAACACAGAGAAAGCTTAAAGTTTTGTGGCTCAAAGTGAGATTTCTCACCTGGAAACTTTGGACATACAAAAATCTCAGGCCCCACGCTGAACCAACTGAATTAGAATCAGAATTTTAACAAGACCCACAGGTAATGCAGATGCATATGAAAATGTAAAAGGTACTAGCGTGGAGGATCTCCAAAATAAAAGGACTATTCATCTCTTGCCCTCCCCAATACCTATCTCCTCCCAGCAAAATTCTATCTACCATCTTTCTGAGAGACATGTTTACTGCAAGAGTTGATGAGTTTACCATCAACCAAAAATTCTAATCATGAAAATATTTCCAACAGGAAAAACTGGATCTCTGGCTGGATCTCTACACAAAGATGGCATTTTTAACCTTAATCTAAAACACCCTCTAATTTAGAAACTAGGGATAGGGAGTGCCTTTTTGAAAAGACAAATGTATGTTTATGAGTTCAAGATATTGATATAGTCTTTGAGTTCACACCAAGAAAGGATGAATAGTCTTTTCCTCTGCCCAGGTG
Source organism: Glaucomys volans (assembly GCA_020662805.1). Classification (NCBI taxonomy): domain Eukaryota; kingdom Metazoa; phylum Chordata; class Mammalia; order Rodentia; family Sciuridae; genus Glaucomys; species Glaucomys volans. The sequence continues at coordinate 550,857 of JAJEJO010049716.1, forward strand.
GAAATGCCTTCACCTCTGTCTGCAGAGGGGGAAATCAAACAGAGTAATTACAGGTGGAAGAAGAGCTATACGCTCCAGATTACTCTCAGGAAACATTTCTTAGTCTAAATGCACTTTTTAATTAGCTCTTCCAATAGCATCATGCTAATTGGCTAATTTGGGAATGATATGAGACCCTGTGTGCTTTAAAGAAAATCTGTTTGTTGATATATTTATTTGCAACTGAGACTTATTGCTGGCAGGACAGATATTATTAAAACAGAATCACCTGCTTATTTTAACCAGGTTTTTTTTTTAATGAACACACATGAATTGGATTATCCCTAGGGTTTCAGGAGGAAGTATTAGCATTTTGAATGATGGGAAATTGCCACTTAGCTGGGAAATAAATGAGCTTTAAATAGATCCCATTATTTTTTACAAGGTTATTATTGTAAATGTTTCATCATAGAAGAAATGCCCTTCTAGTCTATCTTCCTTGTTAGTTTATGATTGGGGTGTTAACCTCTAACTAGCCCAGCTCTTCACGTCAAGCCACAGAGACTTTTCATAAGTGGTTATTACATAAAATAAAATTACCCTTTATTGGCTCACATAATATTTCCAAGAAGTTTCTTGGTTTGTTAGCTATGTTGTGAATAAAACATATTAAATTTATTTGCCTGGACTAGGAAACTGGTTTTTTTTAAAGTTTTATCAGTTTAATGTATTTTACTATTAACAAGGCTCTCCTGAACACTGTAGAAACACAATCTAGGTGAGAATATTTGGATATTTATTTGTATCTCACTTGACTATTTCATACTGCTTTACTAAGAGATGCCACTTCATGATCCAAACTTCCCCTTTATCTTCCTATTTGAAATGTTTCTAATGACTGCGAGTACTTAAGTAAAAAAAAAATTGCCTGGTTAGCCCTGGATTTTGCAAAGTGCAGTGGTAAACAGTCTCCTTCCTCCAGTTTAGAGTCCTCTTTTTATCAAAAAGTGTTACTCAGCTGGCTGCAGCAATTCTGCACAGCCAAGTTCCATCGTTAAGTTTGGAAATGCTAGGGTGCCCCCTACCGTTCAAAATGAGGAAACACCTTTCTTTGTCACTTCATTCACAGAAGAGGATTCTTCCAAAAGGGATGTTTAACCAAAGCACAGATTATCGGTGATTAGTCACATTGATGTCTGCGTGCATGGATAGGAGATAAGGATATATAGTAAAACTTCTTGTATAAAAATTTTAAATTTTGAAGTTAGAAGCTACTCTAATGTTCAACTGGTCTAGAGATCCATCCATGGGGTGATAATAAGAGTTGAATACTACTTGGTCAAAAGGGTATGTGTATATTAATTTTCTAAAATGATCGTGTCCTGGTGTGATTCGGTCCTGCACGTTTCTTCTCTAGGGCAGCAGCCTATTTTCAGTCTGCCTTCTCTCCCACCTAAGTGCATGTTACCACCCCATGGAAGATTTGATGGATATGGACATGAGCCCCCTGAAGTCCCAGAACTGTCTATTCGGTTGTGAACTAAAGGCTACAAAAGTTATCACTTTAAGGTGGATAATGATGAAAATGAACACCAGTTATCCTTAAAAACGGTCAGTTTAGGGGCTGGTGCAAATGATGAATTACGCATTTTTGAAGCAGAGGCAGTGAACTATGAAGACAGTCCAATTAAAGTAACATTGGCAACATTGAAAATGTCTATACAGCCAACGGTTTCCCTTGGGGGCTTTGAAATCACACCACCTGTGGTCTTAAGGTTGAAGTGTGGTTCAGGGCCTTGCATATTAGTGGGTAGCACTTAGTTGCTGTGGAGGAAGATAGAGAAGATGATGAAGAGGAGGAGGATGTGAAACTCTTAAGTGTATCTAGAAATCAGTCTGCCCCTGGAGGTGGTAGCAAGGTTCCCCAGAACCTTTTTAAAGATGGAACTCCACCCTTTGCTTGGTTTTTAAGTATGTATGGAATGTTATGATAGGACGTAGTAGTAGTGGTGGCCAAACATGGAAACAGTGGGGAGACAAAAATATACATGTGAAATAAATTCAGTATTAAAGTAAAATAAAATAAAATAAAATGATAGTGTGTGTTGCTTTCATCATAATGTCAAAGGAATATATAACTGGGTCTACATCTTTCTTCTGTGTGTGTGTGTGTGTGTGTGTGTGTGTGTTTCCTTCCTTTTCTTCTTAGTAATATCAATATCCATGTAGATGATTCATCTACCTAACACCAGATATCTCAATGAATTCCTCTTCTTCAATGATCCTGTTCCCCACCTCACCTTCTTTAGTCACTTAGGCCCTGTTGCTTATTTTATTTTGTGACAGAGTCTCACTATGTTGCTGAGACTGACCTCAAACTTGTGATCTTCCACCTCAGCCTCCTGAGTAGCTGGGATTACAGGCATGTACCATCACACCTGGCCCCTAGATTATTTTCAGTTAGAAAATAATTCTGGAAAAGGTGTGACAAAATTAGATCTTGAACTATTCCTTGAAGGATATGTAGAATCTATACATGTAGATGGTGGAGTAGGGAGGATGGAAGGATTTCCAGAAAAAAAGATAAGAGCATGGTGGATAGAAATCCTGGGAACACCATGTAGTTCAGTTTTTTTCAGAAGCAAAGAATAATATAAAAGGAGTGTTATGAAATGTGGTAATAAAGGAATAGTAGTTGAAGAATATAGGACCTCAAAATGCTCGCCTAATAATGTACATTTCACTAGCTACAAAATGAGAAAACTAGTGAAATTCTTTAGGTATATTAATGGAAGATTGCATAGAATAGAATTAAAAGAGAAAAGACTAGAAGCAAGAACAAGACCCTAGGTTTAATCCCTAGTTCCGCAAAAAAAAAAAATACACAAGACTAGAAGCTGGAAAAATAATCAAAAGGACAGATGAAGCACTATAAAGAGAATGCCAATGAATGGGGAGGTGATGTTAGATTACAGATATTCCAGAAATTGAACAAATACCATAAAGGTAGGAACATGGGACTGGTGGTTTGAGTGTGGGGTTAGAGCAAAGCTTATTATAGAATGAGATATCAGTTCCCCAACTGATTAATTTGACATAATCCCAACCAAAATTAAGCAGAATTTTTGTAGAAATTGACAAACTGATTCTAAAAGTGAGAGAAAAAGCAAAATAACTAGAAATGTCCAAAAAATTCTGAATTAAGAACAAAGTTAGAGGATGCACACTAACTGATTCTAAGACTTATTATAAAGCTACTTTAATCAAGAAAGTCTGGTACTGGTGAAAGGATTACACATAAGTCAGTGGAACAGAATAGAGAGTCTATAGATAGACCCAATACAAAAATACACAAAGTTATGATTTGTGGCTTAAGTGCCAAGAGAATTAATTCACTGTCAAGATAATCTTTTTAAAAAATATTGCTGAAACAATTCAACACCCATAGAAAAATCTTTGAAACTGTGAATTGGGCTAATTTTTCACAAAAAGGCACTAAACGCACAGTCCATAAATGAAAATTTTAAAACTTTCATTTTTAGAAAGGCATTGTTAAATAAATAAAAAGACAAATTAAAGACAGGAGAAAATATTTGCAAAATACATATCTGATAAAAGAATTGTATCTGGAATATATTTTTAAAAAACAAACTTGTTGGGCACTGCAGCACATACCTGTAATCCCAGAGGATCGGGAGGCTGAGGCAGGAGGATCGAAAGTTCAAAGCCAGCCTCAGCAAAAGCAAGGCACTAAACTACTCAGTGAAAACCTGTCTCTAAATAAAATACAAAATAGGGTTGGGGATGTGGCACAGTGGTTGAGTGCCCCTGAGTTCAATCCCTAGTACCCGCCTCGCCAAAAAAACACTTAAAGCTCAAAAATAGGAAAACCAACCAGACAATTTAAAAAGAGGCAAAATATTGGAACCAAAAGAAGACACGAGCATGGCACATAATCCCATGAAAAGATACTCAGCAAAATTAATCATTACAGAAGTGCAAATTAAAACCACATTGTGCTGTTATTGCACACCTGTTAGAATGGCTAGAAAAAAAAATGATGATACCATATGTCAGCAGAACTCCTGAATTGCTGGTGACAATGTAAAATGATGCAGCCATTTTGGAAAACAGACTTGGTTTCTTACAAAGTTAAACATATTACTTACCATACAGCCAGCAATCCTACCCATAGATATTTTCTCAACAGAAGTGAAAATGCATGTTTACATAAAACCCATATATAAAATTTTACAGCAGCTTTATTCAGAATTTAAAAAAAAAAAACTAGAAAGAACCCAAGTGTCTTAACCTGGTGAATGGATGAACATCCTACTGAGCAATAAAAGAATCCATGCAATTAACATGGATGGATCTCAAAAATATTGTACTAAGAAGCCAGTCTCAAAAAACTACCCACTCTATGATTCCACTTTTATGACATTTTGAAAATGGGAAAAGTGTAGGGACAGAAAACAGATCAGTGACTATAAAGGGTAGGAACAGGACAGGAAAGATGTTTACTATAAAGAGACACAAGAGAATGTTGAGGAGTGACAGAATAGTTTTCTATTGTGTTTGTAAGCGTACTTATACAATGTGTGTGTGTGTGTGTCAACACTCATAGAAACACACTGCCAAGGCTGCATTTTACTCTATGTAGATGTTACCTCAAGAACCCTATTGATACCATTTTTCACATCATCAAAAACAATAAACACCTAGACATATTTGGAAAAATTTAATGGAAGATGTACAATATCTCAACATGGAAGACAAAAATCCATTACTGAGATAAATAAAAGCTAAATAAATGCATGGATATGCCATATTTATTGTTCGGAAGTCAAAACATTTCAAAAAATTTCAACTCCCCCCAAATGAATCTTTATATTTAAAGCAAACACAGTAAAAATCCAAGCAGATTGTGTGTCTGCATGCTTTTCAAAAAATAGAATGAGGAGCTGTGCTTAAAGCATAGAACAAATAATGGGTAATAAGTATTCCTGAATTACCGAGACCAGTGAACCAGTAGGAACTGGTCAAATTTACCCAAGTCAATAGCAGACATCCAGTTAATAAAATAAGAATCACAGAGATGAAGGAAGAACCTCGAAGAGATAAATAAAATGGTTATATTAATAAACGGAGAACACAATGGTACTTACAAATGGGATTAGCTAAGATCTGAATTAGGCCTTTTGATTAATATTGATTGAACTATAACTGTGCTAGGTGTTTATGTAGGCTTTATCTCCATAACCAACACAATTAGCTTACAAATTGAGAAGGCAGTCATCATTATCTCCATCTTATAAATTAAGAAGCCACAGCTTTATAAATTTAGATGCTTTTCAAGGTCATCAATCCAGTGAATAACAGATTTATTCATATCTAAGTTATGAACAGATATTCATATCTAACACTCCCAGTTTGCTACTCAGGAGGGGTCTGATTGACAAACCAAAATTACTAAATATAATAACACTTTGTGGTTAGGATGCAGAGAGCAGGAGGCTGGGAGGATGTCATGCTAGGGACTATGATTTGCTGCAGATGAAAATCAAGAAATCAGCAATTTGATATCTGATGCAATACAATTTAGGAAAGGGGTGGCATTATAACAAATAGTAGAAAAAAACTAAATGATGAGTTAGAAAACATGGAAGGCATGAGGCTTGATTGAAATTACAGTTCTTCATGCTTTATTAATATAGCCAAAGGTAAGAAATGTGAGTCACGAGATGTTCATATTCTAAGTTGAGAAGAAAATCCCTAGCTTAAGTACCTCACAGCATTCTGAGCATCATGTACAACTACTTCATTTCAGTAAATTTCAGTAGAAATTTATTTCACAGAAATAAAATGAGGCTGGTTTCGCAGTAGGGCCATTGGCTTTTTGCTAAGGCCTGGTCAAAGATGACTGCAGTTCATGCTAGCTGGGTTCACAAGTTAAAAACTGCTTCTCCAGTAACAGGATTGCATAGAAATGACATCAAGCAAACAACAGAGATGCTGATCTTAACTAAAGATAATTTAAAGCTAGGCACAGTGGTACATATCTATAATTCCAGCTGCTCAGGAGGCTAAGGCAGAAGGATCAAAAGTTTGAGGCCAGCATGGGCAATTCAGTGAGAACTTGCCTCAAAATAAGAAATAAAAAGGGCTAGAGGTGTAGCTCGATGGTATAATGTCTCTGGGTTCAATCTCTGGTTCAGTACTGAAAAAAAAATTTTAATTTAAAAATAAATTATAAAGTTTCCAACTGACTAGATAGTAAGCAAGACAACCTTTAGGTCCTAAGAGGGCCCTTGTGAAATTCTGGGCCAGACAATTGGCAGTCAACATTAGCTACCAGCCTACAACAGACAGAGAAGATCTCTGGATTCTGCCTGCTATAACTTAACTGTAAATTTTAGTTAAAACTCTAGGTGTACCCTCTGATGGCAGTGGCATTGGCTGATAGTAGGTTGCAGAGATCTAATAAGAAACACCAGAGGCAAAAATCCAGTTCTTGAAAAAAGAGTATTTCCAGGTACATAAACCTAGATTTTAGGGAGTGAAACAGAAACAAGAAGTTAATTCAAATACCCTGATGCTACAGAGCATGGTAGGGAGGCTCAAACTTTTAGACAGGGTTTGCCCATGAAGTCTACTACTCCAAAGTCCTCCTGCATTCAGATCAGGGAACAATCTGCCATTTAGCTTGATTCATGTGGTTCAAGGATAGTCCCCCATCACTAGTCCCAGTTTAAGAAATTCACAGGAGAAAGCAAGCTTTAGAGGAAGTAGGTTTCTGAATCCTAGGCAATTTCAAAGCAAGAAGCAATGAAAATAGCCCCTGGACACAGGATTGAAAGGTCCCACTCACAAAAGAATATTGGCAGCAGGTTGCTAGATAGAATCTGCACTCAACAGAAATTCAAAGGAAAATAAAAATTTAGAGAATGACTGGGAAAGACAGACACATCAGAATAAACTGTTATGACCAGATTGCTATCACAAATTTCTAAACATGGCAAGAAGGAAGTAATGTCTTAGAGGCTACTCTCTGAGAAAGGAGTCAGTCTACATAAGTTTATTTCTAGCCCAGATATAGTAAATGCATAACGCCAATATTAACCTCATTTTTTCCGCATTCATTTTAAATCCACATGTCATGGACTCCGACTAATTCAAACACACCGACGAGCATCATCTCAGTGATTTTCCCCATCTCTTTCCTTTAGTCAGATACCGTGGGGTCTGTTCTATGATTTTGGTGACATACACACTGGATTCTGGAAACAGTTTTCACTGGGTAACTGCTCTGAGAGCTGAGGATTGACTTATTTCCTAAATATGGTTGGTGCTGTGAAATCTTTTATGTCACATTACACCTTTGACCTTCTAAAATGGAAGTTCATCAGAGGCCTGGAGTTAAGTGAATGAGACTTTGAAAGTTGGATGGCACAAAGATCTTCCCAATAAGAAGTCAGCCAGGATGCAGCTGGTAAAGAAACCACACCTGTCCCCAGGTTCTCAGAGCTCCTCGATGGAGACTTGCAGATGCAGAAAAGGGGAAGATCATTTCTTTGAATGTTCTAGCTCACTGGGCATTGAATTTTACTTTATTCTTGAATTCCTTTGAGTTCAATCTTCAGATCTTAATGGGCAAGAAGATTTAATATGTGGGCATTAATTTCTCCCTATCAATTCAATACAAGGAAGTTTATTCAGATTTGAGCATCTGTATGTGTGTTGATGTTTCATTACTAGAATATCTTTTGTGTGTGTGTGTGGTGCTGGGGATTGAACCCAGGCCCTTGTGCATGTGAAGTAAGCACTCTTACCAACTGAGCTATATCCCCAGTCCTCATTACTAGAATATCTTAATGCTATCCCTATTCTCTTTGCCCAGAATCCTTACTACACTGTTGAACAATGTGACTAGGCATCACTTAGGATGACAAATGGAATAGAAAGTTAATTTTTTAATTTGTTTTGGTTTTTCTTTTATTCTAGTACTGAGGATTGAACTCAGGGCCTCACACATGCCAGCAAGCACCAAGTTACATGCCCCAGTCCTAATTTTCTGATTTGTAAACAGTTACCTTCAAGTTGAAAATGTATAGTTCTGACCCATCTTACATCCTACCAGGGAAAAACTCTAGATAGCCTACCTGTGATATGAGGAGGATACACAAAGGAACATAGATTGGTACTGGGGGGAGTTGATTTATTTTAAAGAGGGTTAGGATCATCCTGAAAGATGGCTTATCCCTTTCCTCAGGGGCCATGACTGCATGCTTTCTTGGCTATAGGCTGATTATACAAGCCTAGTGGATCAAGAGAACATACATTTGGGCTGGGGATATAGCTCAGTTGGTAGAGTGCAAGCACAAGGCCCTGGGTTCAATTCCCAGCACCGCAAAAAAAAAAAAGAGAGAGAGAGAGAGAGAAAGAACATACATTTGGAAAACATTTCCAAGAAATTCTCTTTCCAAAAGAATGCTTACACTCCAATCCTTATGTTTTCTTACATATGAAAAAAGCTCCACTAAGAGGAAAAAGGAAAAAAGGAAAAGAAAAATGGGAGTGAATCTCATGAAAATTGAAGGGAGATCAGTAGAACAGAAGAAAGGGACACAGAGAAGAAGAAGGGAGGAGAAAGGGGAATTACTGGGGAGTAATATTGGCCAAATTCTATTGTTATATTGTGTGCATATACAAATATTGAACAATAAATCCCATTATGTACAACTACAATGTACAATTTTTTAAAGTGAGGGGGAAAAAGAGCTCAATTAGCTATATTTCTCACTTGCTCCTTCATATGAATAAATTTAAATGATAAATAACTTTTTAATGAAAAAGGGGAAATGTAAAAAAGTCAAGATCCTATTTTTCTGGAAAAATATGGATAGAACACACATTACTGACCAGTTGATCAATTAAGTTTTATGACTGATAAAGCTTCAGTTGTGGATTCAACCCACACTGGTACCTGTTGGACATATGGAAAGAACATACTGTTCCCGTATCACAACATCACCATCCCCACCCCCATCCTGGAGTGGGCATTGAATTTGTATGACCAAAAGCCTAGTCATGAGGAATGGTTCAGCACTATTTGCTACTAATAACCCTCTAAAGCTACTTCTAATAGTGGGCGAGCTGTGTCCTCTTTAGATACATCAAGGACAACATGTTTCTCTGCTCATAGATGTTAAGAACAAATAGCCATTATGTAATAGTTTGGAACCTGAGTTTTTGCTATCTAAATTCTTCTCCTTACAAGTTTGTTTTCCTCAAATGCTAATAAAGACTGAAAGTCTACTAAGATTCTTTGTTTTCTTTTTTTTTTTCTTTTTTTTTTTTTTTTGGTACTAGGGATTGAACCCAGGGGCACTCAATCACTGAGCCACATCCCCAGCCCTATTTTTGTATTTTATTTAGAGACAGGGTCTCACTGAGTTGCTTAGGGCCTCGCTAAGTTGCTAAGGCTGGCTTTGAACTCGCAATTGCCTGTCTCAGTCTCCCAAGTGCTGGGATTACAGGCATGTGCCTGGCTTAAGATTCTTTTCATAATGAATCCTAAAGAGAATAATGAAATGATGAAGGCAAAATTTTATGAACATAGTATCACAAACTAGACCAAATTCTTAGGCCTACTAAATATTATGTAACATGTAATATCATTCTGAACTATGACCTTTGTGAAGTTGAAAGGTAACTTTTTTTTTTTGAACCAGGGAATGAACTCAGGGGCACTTGACCACTGAGCCACATCCCCAGCCCTATTTTGTATTTTATTTAGAGACAGGGTCTCACTGAGTTGCTTAGTGCCTTGCCCGTGCTGAGGCTGGCTTTGAACCTGTGATCCTCCTGCCTCAGCCTCCCATGCCGTGCCGCTGGGATTACAGGCATGGACCACCATGCCCAACTGAAGGTTAACTCTTTAAGTACTTGTCAAGCTGTAAAGTTCTTGGGTCCTTTATAGAAAGGAACAAATTTTAAATTCCAAAATCCTCATTTATTAGTAAAACACATGAAGGCATATATATCCTATCAGAGTGAATGCTGAATTCTCAGATAATATAAAAAATCAGAATGGGTCAAACATTTTAGATGAACACAGATTTAACTATTCTTTTGTTTAAATTCATAAACTCCAAAAATATCACATGGTTGTTTTACACTTGATCCGGTCTGCATGCTGTAGTTCATCCAGAACATTTCTGATGTTCTCCACACAAACTTCACCTCTGTGATGTTTTTTTGATGCAAGAGTCCATACATTTTCAAATTCTTCTTCAGAAAGCTTCACACCAATGTTACATAGTATCTCTGCAATCTAGAAAAAAAAAGTATTTTAAGACCAGACCAAGATTTACATGTTTTAAATTTTGTATTTAAAAGTATCTTTTATAACATCTCAGACTATGGATATTTTACCCAAAAAGTGTGTGTGTGTGTGTGTGTGTGTGTGTGTCAATATTTTGTACATTTTCAAGAGGTCAACCCTTCTTCTGAAGTCCCAAAAGGACATCCTCTGTCTGTCTCTTCCAATCAATTCTAGCTCTGGACATAATGGGAACAAGCAGTTATTCCCTGGATTCCATCCTATCCATCCCTGGCATTGGTGCCCCAGTGGCTATTGTGACCCAACTGGTGGCTCTCACTTTATAGCCCCTGTAAGCAAAGGATCACCTATGGAATAGGGACCACATTTTCTGAGAAAACAAAAAACAAAAAACAAGATACATGGCCTGACACATGGTATGGTAACAGCACAGAGTATTTTAAATCAATGCTTATCCCAGATCATCTAAGACATATGATAGCAGTAGACAGTAAGGGTGGCAGAGTAGCCCTCCTTGTGCTTACTTTTTGGTTCAGAAACCCAAGGTCATAAGGATACTTGCACAAGAAAGGACAGATCTTTCCTATTCCCAACTAAGAACAGTATTTAAGTACTGAACCATATCTGAATCATACTGGAATATCACAACCAAACTGAACATTATCCATCAAAAATCCTATAATCAGGGATACTCTAGACTTTTGTGATATAAAAGCTATACTTTTTGAAAAGTCTAAAATAATAGTCACTGATAAACATTTCCATCTTTGTATCTATGAGATCAACACAGATAACTTTCAAAGTTATTGCTGTACCTCTTCTTTTGATCTGGTCTTGAAGAAGTCTCTTTCAAACACTCCTTTCTGGGCAAAGATGGTAGGATGTAGTAGTGAATAAGCATTGCCCTCTTCTCCATAATTAGTTCTATCACTGATGCGACGAATGCGGGGGGCAGGAATATCACATCGAACAGTTGGAACACCAAAGATGGGGTAACCTAGGTAATTGATGAGGGAGGAAAACAGACATTCTAAAACTAAGCTGTATAACGCAGTAGGCACAGCCACATGTGGCTACTGAGCACTTGAAATGTGGGCTAGTCTGAATTGCAGTGTGTTGTAAAAGTAAAATTCAAACACTTCAGTACAAAAAGAAAAAAGGTAGCCAGGAGTAGTGGTGCACACCTATAGACCCAGGACTGAGGAGGCTGAGGTGAAAGGGTACCTTGAGTCTAGGAATTCAAGACCAGCCTTGGCAACATAGTAAGATCCTGTCTCAAATAAAAAAAGAAAAGAAAATGCAAAATATTTAATAATTTTATATTTATTAATTGATGAAATGGTATATTGGATATGCATACCTTACCATTAAAATTGATTTGACCTGTTTTCTTTTTTTGTTTTATTTTGGTTTTTTTTTTTTGGGGGGGGGGGGGGTGTTGTTTGTTTTTTGTTTGGAAGGGGTAGTGGAGATTGACTGCAGGGTCTCACACATGCTAGGCAAGCACTCTGTAACTAACCTACATACCCAGTCCTTTATTTCTTCTTTGTTTTGGGGGGGGGGTTTTGAGACAGGGTCTCGCTACACTGCCTAAGATAGCCTTGAACTTTCTGACCTCCTGCCTCAGCCTCCTGAGTAGGTAGGATTACAGGTGCATATAACCACACCCCAGTGTCTATTTTCTTTCTTAATGTGGCTTTGTTTTTAAATGAATTAGAAATTTTTAAAGCATACATGACTCCAATTACTTTTTTTTTTTTTCTGTAGCAGGGGTTGAATCCAGGGCATTTAAATACTGAGCCACATCCCCAGCCTTTTTTTTCTTTTTTTGAAACAGGGTCTCACTAAGTTGCTGAGACTCACTGAACTCGGCGATCCTCCTGCCTCAGCCTCCCCAGCCACTGGGGCTACAGGTATCAGTTCCATTTCTGTTGGAAAGCACTATTCTAAAGGAGGTGGCATGATTTCATTACATTAAAACATACAGCACACCTACAAAATCAAATGAGAAAATATAAAAATCCTTCATCTTGTCCTTCATTCAATAAAGTGACCTGGACAAACAGCCTTTCTAAACAACCAATATTCATGCTGAATTGAAATATAGGTATCATGGTTTGAATCTTACCCTCCCAAAATTCATGTGTCAAAGTTCCAACCCCCAGCACCTTAGAATGTAACCATATTTGGAAATAAGGTCATTTCAGATGTAACTAAGTTGAGTTTGTACTGGAGTGTGATTCAACATGACTGGAGTCATTATACAAAGGAGAAGTTTGGACAGAGACATACATCCGGGGAGAACACCATGCAAAGAGGAAGGCAGAGATCAGGGTAATGCAGCAAAAGTCAAGTCATGCCTAAGATTGCCAGCAAACCACCAGAAGCTAAGCGAGAATCCTGGAATAGATTCTCCTGCAACAACCTACAGAAGGAGCCAACCTTGCTGACACCTTGATCTCAGACCTCTAGACTCCAGAACTCTGAGACAATAAAAATCTGTTGCTTAAGCCACCCAGTTTGTGGTATTTTGTTATAGCAGCCCTAGCAAACTAATACATGGGGTCTTAATATATAGAGAAATGTCTTGTAAAAACTAAATATTTGAAAGCAAAGCACATAGAGCTAAGAATGACATGGTTTGAAAGTCTCAAAATACTTGGTTAAGTCTGAATTCAATGTTCTGATATATGGGGGTTTCAATTTCATTAATATATAATGAATCCTTTCACTTGGGTCATCTTTAGCAATTCAGCCAACATTTGTATGTGCTACTTACTAAGGATTTAGAATAAAGTATTAAATATAAGGTTCAAGGCCTCAAGAAATTTATAGTCTAGCCAGGAGTGGCGGCGCACACCTGTAATCCCAGCAGCTCAGGAGGCTGAGGCAGGAGGATCGTGGTTCAAAGTCAGCCTCAGCATCAGGAAGGCACTAAGCAACTCAGTGAGACCCTGTCTCTAAATAAAATACAAAATAGAGATGGGGATGTGGCTCAGTGGCCAAGTGCCCCTGAGTTCAATCCCTGGCTCCAAAAAAAAAAAAAAAAAAGAAATTTATAGTCTAATACAGAGGGAGTCTGGGGACAATGCAAGGACAGATGAAAGAATACTTTACTTCCATGTTTGCTGATCCTCATGAAACTTGCCAAACAATGTGACACACTTACAGATAGAAGGGACAGCTCCTACAACTGCATTGATCTCAGAAGAAGTTGTCTTATAGTGGTGAGAAACTTTATCACTTGGTCTCAGAAGTGTCCGGACAGTCTTTTCAGAGCTCCCTGGTTCTTTGAAGACAATATCCTCAGGTTTTAACAGGAGAGTTGGTTCAGATTCTTCCAGATTAGCCTCAGCAGGGTATGCACAATCTGGTTTTCTACCTTAAAGGAAAAAAGCACAGGAATATGTTACTACTTGGTTCTTGTTGCTCTGCAACAAAATAAGTTTCTCATTCAGTTTCTTCCTGGTAATGGGAAGTGAACAGATGTGAACCAATCACTGATGCCAGTGTCATACACCAGATAGTCTGAACACGGCCTAGTGTTTCCTCTCACAACTCCATTTACTTTATTCTGGAATAAAGCCTTCAAATCTGAGAGACCAGAAGTAATTTTTTCTTTCTTTCTTTCTTTCTTTCTTTCTTTCTTTCTTTCTTTCTTTCTTTCTTTTTTTCTTTCTTTCTTTCTTTCTTTTTTTCTTTCTTTCTTTCATTATTAGAGCTTAGGACTGGGGTATAGCTCAGTGTCAGAACCTAGATGGGAGAAGCCCTGAGTTTGACCCCCAGCACTGAAAAAAAAAAATTAGAGAAAGAGAGGGAGGGAAAGAGAAGTAAGGTCGGGGGAAAACAGGCAAGTGAGCATTTATTTTCATATTAACTTGGGTTGTTCTAATCTAGTGGAGTTGTTCCTAGAACTGTGTCCTAGGGAAAGGTAGAAGACATATTTGGAGATCTGAATATTCCATGCATACTTGATTGAAGGAGCAGAAAACACATATTATGACATCCAGAGAGGTAGTGAGAACCCACTGTGAGCTCAGGAACTGATTATATAACTAACTCCTACAAATCAGTGTATAAAAGAAAACCTAGGGCTGAGTGTGTAATTCAGCCTGTATGGCTTAGCATGTGCAATACCCTGAGTTAAATCCCCAGCACCAAAGGGAAAAAACCTGATGTGAAACTGAAATTGGGAGACACTGTACTCTTTCACAGATTTGCTTTGGTGAGTGAGTTCTCAAATGTAAAAGTAAATTCATGAGACATCCATTGCAAAGAGCTGGTTACTCAACACATACCACTAGAGGGTACTGTGGGGTTTCAATCATCAGAGGCATCAGAGGACTCAACAGGTTTAGGGACAAGCAAGGGCTGAAGAAGTAAGTGGTACAAAGTATCAAAGACAGGTAGGGACTAGGGAGAACCAGGAAAGACGCCCCTCCTTAAAGTGTGCCTAATTCATGTCATGAAAGCATTCAAGTCCAGAGTTCCAAACCCTCTAATCCGCTCCTCCACCCAACAAAAAGCAGAAATCTGGACAAAGTGTGAAAATTTGTTCCTCAGAAATCTGCCTTAGGGTACCCACCCCTTTCCTCCTAAAGTCAGCAGTGAGACAGAATTTAACATGAAAAATTCTGGCAAAACATTCCTGGGGTCCTTCTGACTCCTAACTTGCAGTTTTCTGCCTAAAATTTTAGGAGATAAAATCCTTAAGAACTCCACTGAAAATGGCTAATGAAGTTGGGATCCAAAAACAGGAACAATTTGAAGAACTATCTGGTTTGAAAACAGGCTTCCGCTCTCCTCCACTACTTTCTGAGTTGTGCCAAGAAGGAAAAAACTGTCACTCCCTCTTTATTTCTGAGAGGATTTGGGTAGAGTTGTTTTCTACAAAATAAAAACTTAATCAGAGAAGATTCTTTTGCTTTCTGAGTAGATAGGAAGAAACACTGTACCAGACACACAGAGTAAGGGCTCATTCATGTCCTCAGCATAGACCAAAATTTGGTTTTGGCCTTGCAACATGATCCAGGAATAAAGGTGGAGCGGGGTGTGGCTCAGAACCTTGGTTCTGTGTGTCTGTGTGTGTGTGTGTGTGTGTGTGTGTGTGTGTGTGTGTGTATGTGTTGCACATGCACTGGGGATTGAATCCAGAACCTCCCAAAAGCTAGTACACTCACTTTTTAGAGAACAGACAGACATTCCAAGGGGAAATAAAATTGTGAACATCCTTTTTTAAAAGTTAGTCCTCTCTACTAATAATCAAGTTACAAAAATTAAAGCAAATGAGGTATCAATATATATACCAACTAAATTATAATAATGTTTGAAGCTTGGAGTAAAACCTTCTCACAGCCTTGGCTGATAAAATTGCAAATTGGTAGAATCGTTTAGAAAAGCAGAATGAAAATAAAGATAAGTTACTTCTGGGACAGACAATAATAACATTCATAAGAAATTAGCTATAATTAGAAACAGAAAGCTTTTCCAGAGATGATAATCATACCATTACCCATATTGCTTTTAAAATATCTGGAAACAACCTAAATTAGAGTGAAGAAATGGTTTAGTAAATCATAACACATAAGCATGAGGGAACTGAAAATGGAGCTTGCAGAAACCATAAAATATCTCTTCATTCCATAGAAATTTGAAAGCTAAATTTTAAAAGCCAAATAAAAATGGTATGTTCATTGTTATTACAGATATGTTTAAAATATATATGCATATATTTGCATATATAAATATGGTTAGTGATACAGGAAAATAACATATAAACATGGAAATATTTTAATCAAAAATAATATCATGGTGATTTTTTTCCTTTTTGTGTAGAATTTTAAAAATTTAATTTTCTTGTGTCAAATTTTATTTCACTACTGAGTTTTCCTGTGTGAGGAGAGCTAATTACTCTTAAGACAATGGTTTTCAAACAACTTTGTGAGGAACTATCAAACTTTGAGTTCCTACAGACTTTTTTTTTTGCTTTTAATTTTTTTTAATGAATAATACTTGATTCCAAAGTCAAAAGATCAAAAAAGTATATATTTTTAAAAAGTTTGTCTCAGATGGTAGTGTAGCCTGTAATCCCAGCAACTGGAGAGGCTGAAACAGGAGGATTGAAACCTGGAGACCAATCTCAACAATTAGCGAGACCCTGTCTCAAAATAAAAGGTATATATATATGTGTGTGTGTGTGTATGTATATGTAACAACGGTACAGCACCCTGGGTTAAATTCCTCATATTAAAAAAAAAAAAAAGAGTCTCAAGTTGGGTATGTAGCTCAGTGGTAGAACACTGTTATGATATGCACTGAAGTCCTGGGTTCAAATCCCAGCACCATATAAAAAAATAAAGGGAGTCTCACTACTACTAATCTTGTCCCTCAACCATCCAGTTCCCTCTTCCTGGAAATAATAAACATTTTCCAATTCTTTCCTATCCCTTCCACAGACATTCTATGTGTAAACAAGCAAATAAATAAGTATATGTATTTTTTTCTCTTTTACATAACATTAAAGTCAGATCAGAGTGCCTAAAAAAAATGAAAATGCAAAATTCCACTTAAAAATTCAGCAAAACTTCAAGACTTAATACCTTTAATAACGACCTTCTCTTCATAATCTTTAAGAACCATTGTGTCTTTCCAGTTAAGAAAGTTTGCAAATTCTAGGAAGTTAATCAGGCCATCATTATCCACATCACAGTAGTCAAACAGTTCATCCAGGAGCTTCTCATCTAAATGCAAGTTGGCCTGGTCACAAGCTTCTTGAAGCTCTGCTTTATCTATCATCCCATCTCTCTTCTGTTAGACAAAAAGAAAAAAAGATGAGATGAGCACTGTCTTCAAGAGAAGAACAAGCAATATCTGTTATTGTTTTAGCCAGCGTTTTCACCGCTGGGACCAAAAGACCTGACAAGAACAATTAGAGGAGGAAAAGTCTATTTGGGGGCTCACAGTCTCAGAGGCCTCAATTCATAGATGGCTGATTCTGTTGCTCTGGGCCCAAAGTGAGGCAGAACATCCTGACAAAAGAGTGGGATCGGGGGTAATGGCTTAGGACATGGCCATCAGGAAATAGAGAGACAGAACTCCCTTCACCACAGACAAAAGATAAATCCTGAGGGCACATCCCCATTAACCCACCTCCTCCAGCCACAACCTGCCTGCCTACAGTTTCCAACCTGTTAATCCCTATCAGAGAATTAATGCACTGATTAGATTAAGTTTCTAATAATCCCATCATTTCACCTCTAAAATTTCTTGCATTGTCTCACACATGATCTTTTGGGGGATATCTCATATCTAAACAATAGCAATTATTTAGCTTAAGAAAAAATAAATAACTCTTATCACATAAATTCAAAGACTGTCTCAACTTTCACATAAGAGGAGGTAAACACTGAACAAGATTGATCCTCATTGAGACAATGTGATATACACACACAGTAACTTCAAGCCTTGGTTGGAGCAAGCAGGACGTGGCTCAGAACTGTTATTTATTTATTTATTTATTTATTTATTTATTTATTTATTTATGGTGCTGTGGATTGAACCCAGAGCCTCCCAAATGCTGAGCTTATGCTCTTTCACTGAGCTACATACACTCTCCATCCCCATTCTATTTTCATCATGTTCTTTAAATCATGCTGTTTACACTGGGACTGAGCTGGAATAACCATGATATATATGCTTGACATTTCATTTGACCAATGGCGTGTACAACATCTTGACAATTTGCTTTGCTTACAAAGTTTTTAACATCTCCCATGTTTCAACTGGGTAATAAATAGTCCTTCACTGCATTGCTTATTAATGAGAAATTGAGAAGGTTGTTGCAAGACCAAGCACAGGGAGGTGAATCCAAAGACAGTTGCCTGGTTTTGTTTGCTAAAACTTGGATAGACAGAGGAGATGCTACCCATCCATCAGGTCAGCCCCACTGAAACAGCATCAAGGTTCATTCTGGCAGGGAGAGGAGGGAGATGTCTCCTTTCAGACAAGAGTTAAAGACAGAAGTACCTATGCAAGTATAAATGGAGGGATCTTTTTGAGGGCTCTGAGCAAAATTTTGGCTGATTTCTTGGAGATCGAGGGGCAGATCATTCTGCCTGTTAAGAAAGAACAACAACAGCCAGGACATCTTAGCACTCGTCCCCTTCTTCAGCCTATTAAGCCAATCTTAAAGCCATTCAGAGATGATGGTAAAAATCTGAGTTTTTCATTTTTTGTGTTTATGTGTGTGTGTGTGTGTGTGTGTGTGTGTGTGTGTTTGGCAATGGATTTTGGCTGCTCTACAGGAGCTTTGGCTCCATCAAAGAGATTTCCCTGAAAAGGAAAAAGTCCCAAGGGAAATCGTGAATGAATCTTTGAGTAGTAGTATTCAGGCTCTAACTGCCCAAACTTGGATTTACCATGCTGATGGAGGTGATCCCCTGAAGAAAGAAATGACCCAATGAGATAGACCCAATAAATTCTAGATAATTGTTGCTGTCATACCTGGGACCCTGGAAAAGATCTCTAAGCCTAATATTGAAACAAAATGTGAACTTAAAACACATCATCTTGACAATGTATTGCCCTAGATTAATGTAGACTCTTTATAAAGGCCTCTACTGAAAGCCCAAGTTGACCAAAAATATAAACCCCATATTCCTGGTTGGAAAACAGTGTGGGGGCATGGGGGGGGAGTGCTATTGATTAAGAAGTCCACAAAACTAAAGTAGATGCTGCTAATAATAATAATTTTGCTGACCAATACAGGAACTTATGTAGACTGAAAAAAATTGTTCGTTTGTTTCATTGTGTGCAACCACAATACCACTCAAAACTCTAGGTAAATATTTCTTATTTACAGGTGCCAAGACAGTCTATCTCTGTGCAGCCTTGATCACCTCTTTACCTGTATCCCAGCCTCAGTTGCTTTAAGAAGAAGGTGACTAGGGGAGTAGGACCAAGGTCTTCCTGTCACTAAAAAGATCAAAGGCCACATGCATCTGTCCAAGTATGCTGTGGAACTTCAAAGTTGGAGGGGTGGTAAGGACTCAAATTTTTATGCCTTTGCATACAGGCACCAAAGTCCTCATCATACTCTGTCCCATGGTGGAGAGAAGGTTATATCTGGATTTAGCTAGTGGGATTGGGCAGGGTTCACAGGGAGGAACAAAAGTCAACTATAGGGCTGAGGATGTAGTTCAGTGATAAAGTGCTCTCCCTGAATTCAATCTTCAGTACACACACACACACACAAAAATTAAGCCAACAATGTATTATTATTGAATGATTCAATGGCTGAATGTGTGATTGGTATTGATGCTCTCCATGTTTGTATTGGGATTGCTCATAAGTGCCAAAGATTACACTGATTAAGAAAGGTTGCTAGTAGAAAACTGTGGTACGTTTAGAGTCCCACCGCTCTATTGACCTTTGAGCTACAAGTCTTGGTAACAGGTGATTTTGTCAATTAGAGGCTCTGGAAAGGAGAGACAATCTTCACTTAGGGGTGCACTTTAAGGTTTAAGACTCACTGTCTCCTACTGCTTTTTGAAAAGCAGCTTAGCCTGTTACTGAGTTCTTGTTGGAACTGACACTAGAGCCCTGATGACCTTGTGAATCTCCAGCCTGCTAATCATTTTGAGGTGGGCAAACTTGGAATGGATGACTAACAAAGTGGAAAGGATCCAACAAGCCTCAATTGTCAGGTGGAAGTGGTATATTCAAGAATGAGATGGGAGGCTGGGGATATAACTCAGTTGGTAGAGTGCCTGCCTTGCAAGCACAAGCACAAGGCCCTGGGTTCAATCCCCAGCACCACAAAAAAAAAAAAAAAAAAAAGAATGAGACAGGGGCTGGAAATGGAGCTCAGTGGTACAGCATTTGCCTATAGGATGTGAGAGACCCTTGATTCAATACCCTGCTCTGCAAATTAAAAAAAAAAAAAAAGGAAAAAGGAAAAAAACTGCAGACATCCTGGCCCCAGTAACATCTGAGCTTTATATAAAAAAGGATAGCAATTATTAGGAAATTTATTTACCATTCTGCCACTAAAGAAAAGCCACTGGTTCCAAAGGACTTTGAATGCACAAAGGCTCCTCTGAATGCCTGAGTGTCACTGATTATTTGCCTAACCTGAAATTTGGTGCCCTTCACTGGGCTACAATGGCTTTCAAACCCAAAGTTAACATATGAAGGACCAAAATTGGATGCCGTCACTACTCAGTGGGCAGACCTAAAGGCCATTCTCATAGCTTGGGCCATGATAAATATGTTATATTATCACTGAGTTGGGCTGTTGCCAGAGGCCTTCCTGTTTGGTTTGCCACTTGGGGAGCTACATAGTAGCAGATTCAAGACACCCCTCTTTTGGTCTGTAAACTATGGTTGCTAACTGAACCATCTGAATAATTCATGTAGATACAATAAGGATCCATTCTCTGAGGGAATGATTGGAAGTAAAATGCTGATCAAGCCTGAACCATTCAGATTGCCACCATTGCTGCCTGGACCCATCGTTGTACCAGACAAGACATCACATATGTCATTATACATGGGACACAAGATAAAGGACTATATGTTTCAAATGCAGAGGTTCCACTGCAAGCCAAAAATGACACCTGCCAACAACTGACTCATTTGTCTCATGGTCAGAGAGCACACACCACACACAGATGCAGCCCCCATGCTTACGGTAAACTATATTGAACTTCAACCTCTCCTCAGAACTATTAGTGGTGTGTCTATCACTGTTGACACTTTTCCAAGTTATGGAATTGCAATTCCAGTCCAATCACTTGGTTCCAGTCACAAGAGTGAAGCCAATGAAATTAATCTGAGTCATGTTTTTGCTTTCTGGACTATTTTCAATACAACAACGGTCCACCTTATAGCACAAAGCTATTAATCAAGGTATTCAATAAACCTTTCTTCCTCTTACCATCCATTGCCATCTAGAATTATTGAACATTAGAATGATATTCTCAAAAATTATTCACCTTTCTCATTAGCTCTTGGTAATTTTTACCTTAGTAAAAAAGTAGTTTGGTCACTCAATGTAGCTGTTTCCAGAACAGAATCATCCTATCTCAGCTGTTTTCTGAATAATAATCAGAATAAAAGGGATGTGGGTTATAAAAACCTCTGTTTTTTTGTACCAGGGATTGAACCCAGAGGCATTTAACCACTGAGGCACACACTCAGCCCTTTTCTATACTTTATTCAGTTTTGAGATAGGGCCTCACTGAGTTGCTTAGGGCCTCACTAAGTTGCTGAAGCTGGCTTTGAACTTGTGATCCTCCTGCCTCAGCCTCCCGAGCCACTGGGATTACAGGCATGCACCACCATGCCCAGCTAAAGGCCTATTTTGAAAGGTCCGGGGCTGGGGATATAGCTCAGTTGGTAGAGTGCTTGCCTTGCAAGCACAAGGCCCTGGGTTCAATCTCCCAGCACCAAAAAAATAAATTATAAAAGGAAGGTCTGGATTCTGCTGTGACCATTCCTGGTGATTGTACATCTTTTTCCCCCCAGCAGCAATCTCAGGTTAAACTGTTTGATCTACCTTTTCATAGCAACCAGGCATTAAAAAGGATTCTCATGGTTGGAGACGCAGTTCAGTGGTAGAGTATGCTTAGCAAGCACAAGGGCCTGGGTTAAATCCTCTGCACCACTAAATAAATAAATAAATAAATAAATAAATAAATAAATAAATATAAAAAGATTCTAGAAGACACAAACTTAATTTCTTCTCAGCATCTCAGTCACCTGATGCTCTGATTACATCAACATAGTCCTAGTCATAAGGATAATAATGCCTTGACAGAGTGTGCTGCTCACCCAGTCTTCCTATAGTATCCAAAAAAGGGAATGTAATGGCCCTCTGGAACTTTTCTGAAATTTCCTTAACCCCCTTATCCCTTTCCAGACCAAAGGTCTGAATGTAAATAGGGAATGAATGGAGAAATGTGAAGTTACAGTTGCTGGAATGAGACACACAGACCTTGTGGTGATGGAAGGAGAACAGTAATCAAACTCTTGGAGAGAGAATGCCTTAGACCTGGAATGCTCAGGGGAGTGAAAAGACGTTATTTAATCTTTCAGACCACCCCATGGAGGCTGCACATGGAGAAAAATGCTGTGGAGTAGCTCTGTCAAACTTTTAGAAGCACCACAAGTTTAACTGACAACCAGGCAGTTCTATACACAATTTGAATGCCATTCTCCTCGATCTTACTGAGAAATCTATTGGAAACAACAGAGAATAACCTTAGTTACTGTTCCTCCCTTGTGGAACACCTTTGGAGATGCTTCTCCATCCCATTTTCATTCATTACATGGAATGAGTGAATACCATCATTCCACAGGGTGAGTGAAAGTCATCAACTGGCAAATACCATTGGCTGGTGGCATGGACAAGTAGGAACCTAAATGGACAGGACTGTCTACAAGCAGCCCCTCCAAAAACAAGGACTACATTCAGTTATTGAATTTAGCTGAGAACCCTAAGGCCCACCAGAAAAAAAAAAAATGTATTTAGGAGACTATTCTAGTTTTAAGTTAACGATGTTTACAGATTGGCAAAGAATGTATTCCTTAAGTAAGCACAAATTACTGAGTTCTACACATGCTTAATTAGACAATTAATTGAAAGAGAAAAATCATCCACTGATTTCCATCATGAATTACATTGTCTGAAATAGCCAAGAGCCAACATCCCTGCTTGTAATTTTGAATTTATCATAGCACTTGGCCCTGATTCTACTCTAGTGGTGTATTCCATTTCTTTAACAACTGGCCCTTTGGAGGCTGTAGTGCAAGGAAGTCTTGACTTGTAGCAGTTGCTACTGTCCGTGGAATAAACACTCTCATCAGGGCTAATTTCTAACTAACATTGGGATGTCAAATAGCTTCAAACTTCCTGAAAATTTAACAATATGCTCTCACAAAGCCAGCTCTAGTATTCCATTGTCACTTTATGATTAACTCCTCAAGATATTAAGTTCCCTCAGTGGAAGGTCTATACATTATCCAGAATAAAGCTTGATGTATTATGGGTGTTCAATAAATAACAGAATTAATTTTATACACCAAGAAGATTCACTTAGGAAATCATGGTTTATTTGCACTGTTCTGTTTTTTTTTTTTTTCTATTAAATTAAATCTGGGCATCCAACAATATCAGATTCAAATAATCAAAAATTATCCTACAGCTGTACCAGACCCACATCTTATTACCCTCTCAGTAAAAAGCTCCTTAAGGACACTGAGCACTACATTGTGCATATTAAAAGTTAACTGTTTAAAAGGTATATCAGCATTAAATAATTCTCAGTAATTTCCTCCCTGCTTAATTTAATTTTATCACAAGGAATGTGCCTGGTGGTTTACTCAGATAATCAACAGCTATTAAGATGATCATATTTCCTTTAATTGCATTGAAAATGGAGAATTTTTAAAAGCAAAGGACTAGGTATTGTGGCAGGTTCTCCTATTCATGTCACTACTATGTAAATTTCCTTTACCATCATATTTATGAGATGTCTACATTTGAGTGAAAAGGATCTGGGCCACGACTCAGTGTTAGAATATATGCCTAGAATATGGAAGGCCCTAAGCTTAATCTCTAGTACCATGGAAAGGGAAAAAAGTTATAGCAGATTAAATATTAAAAGGTGTTTGTTTTAAATTACTTTTTTTTAATTTTGAAGAACCACCTTGAAATGATCTATAAATAGTAACTGGTCTCATGCAAAGCCAGTTTTATACTTACACTTTCTTTAAACACAGTTTTGTAGTAGTATGTAGGTGAGTACTGGTTTGAGGTGTTTGTTCCTACATGATTAGTACAATTTGTGGGGGAGGAGG
This sequence comes from Glaucomys volans, assembly GCA_020662805.1. Classification (NCBI taxonomy): domain Eukaryota; kingdom Metazoa; phylum Chordata; class Mammalia; order Rodentia; family Sciuridae; genus Glaucomys; species Glaucomys volans. The sequence goes on from JAJEJO010049716.1 coordinate 575,041, forward strand.
ACAGTGCTGGGGATCAAAAACAAGGCCTCTTCTGAGCACAGTAGCACACACCTGTAATCCCAGCTACTGGGGAGGCTGAAGCAGAAGGATCACATGTTCAGGTCCTGCTTGGGCAACTTAGTGAGACCCTATCTCACAGTAAAAAATGGGGATGTATCTCAGTCGTGGAGCACTCCTGGACTCAAATAAATAAAATAATAAAATAAAATAAAATAATAAAATAAAATAAAATAAAATAGAAAGTACACCCTGCTCCCTGAGAGAAAGACATTCTAAGTATGACCTGGATCTAAATGAAGATACAATGTGTACATGCTCGAATTAAGGTATAGACTATCAGATCTTCCCCAGGAATCTGGAGCTGTACTCTCTTCCTTGAACCTAGCACACTATAATTTAATAATCCAGAAAAAAAAATGGTTCTCAAATTTGAATGTGTACCAGAATCACCTGGAATGCTCATTTAAATTGGTGGGCTCCACTCCAGAGTTCCTAGTTCAGTTGATCTGCGGTAGGCCTTGGAATGGAATGTGCATTTCTAACAAGTTCCCAAGAAATGCTGATATGGGTAGAGGACCTCATTTTAACAACCAAACAATTACACCAGGGATCAGCAAAGTTTTTTGTAAGAGCCAAATAATAAACATTAATCTCTGTTGTTAGTATTCAACTTTGTATATGTAGGACAAAATAAGCCACTGACAATACTTATAATAACACAGACATGGCTGTGTTTCAAATAAATTTTACTTACAAAAACAAGTTGTGGAATTGGCCCACAGGCCATAATGTGCTGACCCCTGATCTACACACCAACCTGCTGGGATTTGTCAGCCCAAGCATGTACCAAAAGCTCTGCTCTACTACTAGCCTTGTCATAGTGCCTGAAGGCTGCCAGCAAACTGTTAAAGTTTTGGTAATTATATTTCTTCAAGTGATGTCGAACTGCAGCAATCAGGGCTCGCTCTCTATCCTTCCCTCGAAGACATTCGCCCGAAGGTCTGTTATGGATCAGATCACCAACTCCTATTGAAGAAAAAAAAATTATTTTATGTGAATTTAAGGTCTGTGAATATTATTTTCATCTCTAAACAGAGAGAGAGATCTAGCAACCTCTATGAATAAAAACTCACATTTAACTCTGATACTATTAAATGCAGCATGCCAGAAAATCCTTGTGGATAAAAAAAGCACAAAGTAATTGATAAATACTTCTGTTGCATGTCACTTCTCTCTTCAAGAAAAAAATCAAAAAACATGAAGTTTGTGGGGACATGGTCAGCCCCATTCAGCTATCAAGTCCTTTACTAAGATATCAAAGCCCTTGCTTAACTGCCTCTTGGGCAACATTTGTCTACAGTGCTGAAGATTTGAAAGCTGGGACTGTTTTCAAGTAGGGTCCACTCAGTGTGTCTGGGGTTGAACCCCTTATGAAAATTAAATTCAAATTCCCTATTCCCAACCTGGTATGGTGGTGCATGCCTATGATCCCAGCTACTGAAGAGGCTGGGGCAGAAGAATCACAAGTTCAAGGCCAGTCTGCGTAACTTATTGAGACCCTGCCTCAAAATAAAATTTTTTTAAATGGCAAGGGATATAGCTTAGTAGTATAGCATTTGTCTACTATGCACCAGGACCTGGGTTCAATCCTCAGTAACACATAAAAAAAGAAGGAGAGAGAGAATCACTATTCCCTCCTAGTTTCCAGTTGGTCTTTAGTCTGCATACCATGTTCCCATTTCTCAGCTCTGTTTCTCTCTGTACCACCAATGTCTGAGGGAGATGTAGAAGGACCTAGGCAGTTAGGGCAAGACGGCCAGTGAGGAGGTCAGGGGCAGGGCCAGAATAAAGGAGCATGGAGAGGGTCTTCTACTTAGGTCAACTTCCTCTTGATGAGAGTGCTTGTAGACACAAGCTGGGATCCAGTCAGACAGATACTTCTATACTTGTGCTCCTAAGCAGGGGACCCAATAGAAAAACTAATAGATGCGTGGACAGAGGGGGCACCAATCAATAATACTGATGAGTGCGTGGACAGGGGAAGAGATAAGGAAAGGAGAAAATTCCAGAAACCATCAAAAGAACAGGCCAAAACTCCCCCACCAGATTCCCAGCTCTAGGGTCCCTTCTTTCAGTAGAAGTCTCTGTCACTTTTGCAATAAGCCTCTTGCTTACTAACTCTGTGTCCTATTCTTCAATTCTTTGCTGAACAAAGACAATGAACCCAGCACCCCTAGTTGGTAACAGCTCCATTAACTAAGAATCCTGACCCACATCCTCAACTAGAGTTGACCTTGGTGGGTGTCATTAGAAGAGACTTTCTGCCTAGCCTACACCTTTCTCCACATCCTGCCCAGACAATTTTCTTGGAGCAAGGTCATGCTGGCAATTGATTGTGGTGCCCTGAGTGAATTAATTAAACTTACAGTATTCATTGCAGTTAAGAGCATTTAATATCTACACCTACTTTGTGTAAGGCATGATGCCAGGCTCTGTCAGGGTCTCTTTTAACAGGTAGCCATAGCATCTTTAATTACTTATTTATTACCAAATTGGGAACAAATTATGCACATTCTGGTAAAAGTCTTCTCTGAAAGACTTTTCCCCCCATGGAAAGGGCCTGAGTATAGGTTTAAAAGCCCACAACTAATGCTGGTTCCAGGAACAGGGCAAGTGCCTCAGACCAAGGACATCTGAAACAGGTCAGCTACCATTAGATCATCCCAATCAGACCATCCTAAGGTGGAGGAAACACAAGAAAAGCTCTGAGTGAAATTCAAGACCACTAGGAAAGCCAGGTGCAGTGGCACACACTTATAGACCCAGTTTATAGTCCCAGCTACTCAGCAGATTGAGGCAGGAGGATCTGTTGAACCCAGAAGTTCGAAATCAGCCTGGGCAACATAGTAACTCAAAACAAACAAAAAAATGAATAAGGAGGAGGAAGAGGAGATGTAAAAAGAAAAGGACAAAAAGGACAAAGTATTGGAACTATTATTGATTTTTGAGAAATAGTATGACCTTTCTCTGCTTCATACCCTTCCTCAGATATAACCCCTTTGGGTGGCTATTTTGTGTGATGAAGGTTTCCCTCCACAAGATGGCTCCAGGTTGAACATTTTTATCTTCAGAAGCCTTTCCCTCCATTAACACTCAAAGATAATAATTCAAATCGTTGTTTTTCAACTCTAATGGTTTCCCCACCACACCCACTAAATTTAACTGGCCAATGGGTGAGACTATACTATTGCCTTCTTTTGGTCTGTCCTGAAATAACATTTATGAAACTGACACCAAATCGCTTGCAATTACTAAAGAACCATTTTCAAAAAACTGAAACCAGAAATACAAGCTCTGGTCCTAAGAGAGAGCCCGGTGACCTAACTATCACACCACTACAGTCAGAAAAGCTGAGCGGGGTCCTCTACTGAACTCATCCCGCAACCAATTCCCACGATGCACCACTGCCCACCTGCCTTGGATTCTCCACCTGGCCTCTGCCCTGGTGCATTCTGGGAGCCAAGGAGACCTTGCACATTTCTTAAAGCCATCGTTGTTATCGTTTTCATTTCTTTTACCAATGCTAGGCAAGCATTCTACCACTAAGCTCCAGCCCTTTTTATTTATTTATTTATTTGTTTGTTTGTTTGTTTATTTATTTTATTTCAAGATAGGGCCTTGCTAAGTTGCCCAGGTTGACCTCAAACTTTCAGTCCTCCTGCCTCAACCTCCCAAGTAGCTGGGATTACAGGAGTACACCACCATGCTAGGTTCCTAGAGTCATCTTAATATAAACAATAACTCCAAAAACAGGAAGAATAACTTCATCCTAGGGATTGAAGCATTCTTTGTTGAAATAAGATTGACTGTTTTCCGCAGTAAGGGTAAAGGAGAAATCCAGTCCCAACATGTCCCTGATAGTAGGCAAACCCTGGAGCTTGCCACAGAAGCTTTCTATTAGTTAACACCAATAACAGTTACAAAAGGCTGGAACTAGAGTAGAGTTCATCTGTGTCCATCTGTGAGTTAAAAAAAAAAAATTCAGAGAGGACTTTTGCACTCTTTCACAGTTACATAAGGCACCATGGCTGATATTTATACTTACATATTTTTAAATTATTAATTTTTCATTTTAAAATATTTTCTTATCATTAAATGTATAACAATAGCATTAATCAATCATCAAGAAATTTATAGGAGTGTGAGTGGTAGAGCATTGGTTCAATCCACAGCACCACCAAAAGTTTTTTTTTTTTAAATTGTAAACGTTGTCAAATTGTCAAAATGGGCCAGGCGTTGTGGTGCATGCCTGTAATCCAAGCGACTTGGGAGGCTGAGTCAGGAGGATCGTGAGTTCAAAGCCAGCCTCAGCAACTTAGCGAGGCCCTAAGCAACTCAGTGAGACCCTGTCTCTAAATAAAATACAAAATAGGGCTGGGGATGTGACTCAGTGGCCGAGTGTCCCTGAGTTCAATCCCTGGTTCCAAAAAAACAAACAAAAGAAATTGTCAAAATGGTAAACTGTGCTGAATACACCAATTCATGCTACAAATATTGGTCAAACATGTACCACTGTCTGGACCTTATGGCTCTAACAGACTATAAGACCAAGCACCCTCCAGCATAAAGCTTGCCCTCAAGTAGGCAGAGTTTATCATGATTAAATTTACTGCTTTTCAGGCTAAGTGGTAGATTTCTTAATTATCCCTTACCCACTCCAAAAGATGTTAAGAATCTCTGAGATGGACAGTGTTAAGGTTTAGATCTGAAATGTCTCCCAAAGGCCATGTGAAGTCTGGCTTGACAGCCTGTGGCACTGTTCTAAGGAAACTGAATCCTTAGGAGGTGGAGCCTAATGGAGGAAAGTTAGCTCACTGGGGACATACCCTTGAAGGGGATATTGGGACCCTGACCCCTTTACTCTCTCTTTTTGCTTCCTGGTCACCATGAAGTGAACAGATCTCCTTCTGCCATGTGCTCCCCTCTATGATATTCTGCCCCACATCAAGCCCAGAGTGACAGGAAAAAGTGAACACAGACTGAAATCCCTGAAACAGTGAGCCAAAATAAAACCTTTCCTCCTGTAAGTTGGTTTATCACAGGTATTCCGCCATAGCAACAGAAAGCTGACTAACAGACAGGCATCCATTAAACATATAAGAGTTCATCTAAAAAAAGAACAAAAATACAATTTCTTAATGTAATGATTGATGCTCCAAAATACTGTCTTAAATAAGCTCACTAATTACTTGTTTTTATTGTCAGTGAGCAGAACTTTGCTAAAATATTTTCTTTTTTATTTTTATTGGTTCTTTTTAATTATACATGACAGTAGAACCCATTTCGATATAATTATACAGCAGGGAATATATCTTTTTTCATAATGTAGATTCACACGATTCATATAATGCTAAAATATTTTCAATAGCCATTTTTAAACTTAAACATATATCTGGTTGTGATGATAAATATCTATAATCCCAGCTACACTGGATGAGGCAGGAGGATCACACATTCAAGGTCAGCCTGGGAAACAGCAAGACTCTGTCTCAAAATAAAATTGTAAAAAAGCCTGGGAATGCCATGCACAGTGGCACAAACCTGTAATCCCAGCAACTGGGGAGGTTGAGGCAGGAGAATCACAAGTTCAAGGCCTGCCTCAGCAACGTAATGAGGCCCTAAGCAATTAGTGCGACCCCGTCTCAATTTTTAAAAAAAATTAAAAAGGCTAGGGATGTGGTTCAGGGTAAAGTGTCCCTGGGTTCAATTCTTAGAATAAAAAAGATAGATAGAGATAGAGATAGAGAGAGAGAGAAAGGGTGGAAGGGAGGGAGAGAGGGAGAGGAAGGGAGGGAGGGAGGGAGAAAAATAAAATTAGGATATTGTGTTCATCTATAATTAGACAAAAGAATGACAAAAATTCAAAGCCATAACTTAAGGTATACACAAAAGATATCCATTTCAAGGGCTTTAAACTGTACCTATTTCAAACATACTATGTTACTTTTTTTTCTCTAATTTTAATGCTATGTTTTAAGTCTTTACCAGTAGAAGCTTTTGGTTTGTTTTGTTTTTCTGGAATAGGGTCTTACTATGTTCTTTCCTCTTCAGCTTCCCAAACAACTGGGATTACTGGTGTGTAACACCAAACCTGATTTGAAAACTAGAAGCTTTTAGAAGATAGTAAACTTAGCTGGATAACTTTATGGGGATTTTGAGATGTTTGTTTTATTTGTTTGTTAAGGAGAAAGTTTGTATATTTACCATATTCCTCAGGATGGAGACAAGCTCCAAATGTGTGGCCTGGGGGAACGTTCATTGTTTCTGCAATGCTACCAAAGAAAACACATCCTTTAGTTCAAGCACCCACCACATGGCACCCCTGGAATTTAGAATATGTTTGTCATATGTTCATAGTGCCTATATTTTCTCTTCTAGGCAAACTATGAAAATAAAACCAAAGTTCTCCAAAAGATTTATTTTTTATCATCATTTGCATTAACAGTGACTGAACGCTTTCACTGCCTTTCAGGAGCCCAGATTAAAAAAGAAAAAAAAATCAAAGCAAATCATTCAAGTACAAATAGAGAGACAGAGACAATAAAGAGACAAGAATGCAAACACAATGTTAAATTCCTGATATCCCAGAAATAAAGTTTTATGAAAAATTATCCTTCCTTCTACCTTGGAGAACTCATCACTTTCCTGTAACCCCCAAATGCTATAAACACTAAGATTTCCATTGATAAACACAAGGTAATGACTTTCTTATTTAACAGACAGAATTTAATGAAACACAAACCAACATTTGCCAAAACAGTACTTTTCAGATTTGAGACAGAGACACTAGTGATGTGAAGTTAACCATTAACTTACGGATCTAAAACTTTTCCAAGTTTATGTTGAAACTTTTCTTTGAAATCATCGACTCTCTTGGACACAACCTTAGCTCCTCTTTTCCTACAAAATTGGAAAATTGTCAGATATCTCTATTACCTGAAGTACTGTAGACTGCCAAATACATATGCGGTAAGGAATACCATAGTATCAATGAATTAATCTAGTTTCAAAAGAAATTCTAGCCTGGGCTGGGGATATAGCTCAGTGGGTAGAGTGCCTACCTCATGTACATGAGGCCCTGGGGTAAATCCCCAGCACTGCAAAAAAAAATTCTATCCTAAAGAAAAACTTTTTTTTTTTAATTTCTTTTAGTTGTTGACACACTTTTATTTTACTTATTTATGCGTGGTGCTAAGAATCGAACCCGGTGCCTTACACATGCTGAGCAAGCACTTTACCACCAAGCTAAAACCCCAGCCCAAGAAAAACTTTTGATGTTCACTTTTCTATCACTTACACTGTATAATGAAAATACATTTGATTAAAAATAAAACAAGCAAAGTTAGAAATATTTTCAATAAATAACAACAAAGTATTAATTACACTAAGTGTAACTTCTAAAATTTCCAGAAGAAAATTAATCATCAAATAAATGTAAACAGGATATAAACAGATAACTCATCTAGTAAACAAACATAGATTGAAATTATAATCCTCTCCAGTAACAAAATAAATGTAAAATAAAAAATAACAAATCCCAGCGGCTCCGGAGGCTGAAGCAGGAGGAACATGAGTTCAAAGCCAGCCTCGGCAACTTAGTGAGGTGCTAAGCAACTCAGTGACACTCTGCATTATTAAAATACAAAAACTAGGGCTGGGGATGTGGTTCAGTGGTCAAGTGCCCCTGAGTTCAATCCCTGGTACCCACCCTCCCCAAAAAATAAATAAAATAACAAATGACCTCTTCTAACCTAGTGAAAAAGAGGGAGAGAACATTGAACACGAATACACTCTGGGGGCTGGGGTTGTGGCTCAGTGGTAGAGCACTTGCCTAGCATGTGTGAGGCACTGGGTTCAATTCTCAGCACCACATATAAATGAATAAAATAAAGGTCCATCAAAAAAAAAAAAAAACCTTCTGATTTAAAAAATAAATTTAAAAAAGGTCCATTGACAACTAAAAAATATTTTTAAAAAAACACACTCCGCATGCATTTTAAGCTCTGATTAGGAACCATAGGCTGCAATATATAATTATTAACACAAAACAACATTGCATTCTGATGAAAGCTATGCAAAACTCTACATAGAAAGCCAACTAGAAAGAAATACACATTAAAATAATAATAGTTGAATTAAGGTGACAGGATTATGGTGATTTTATTTTGCCATTCTCTGTAATATAATTTTGTTACTTCCACTGTTGTGATTAAATGAATAAAATTTCTTTTGAAAACTAGAATTACAATGCTACTATTTAATGACATTAAAATTAATAAATTCTCTATTATTGTGCTAAGACTAAAAACAAAGAACATTAAATTCTTAAACTCCATTCACTTTTAAAAATATTTTCTGTACTATGGAAATTCTGAGCTGAATAAATTTCTGGAGAAGAGTGACACTCTGTGGAGAAACAAAAGAAGAAATGGAAAGTAATTCATCTCATTTCTTCATTTCCCTCCCGTTTGTTAGGGGGTAAAAAAGAACATGGGTAAAGTCTGAATAAATCAATGACAGTTTAAGGGCCATAATTTGAACAAATAGAGTTGACAATCTAAAAATCAGCTCCAAGGGGCCTAATTAGGAACATGCAGGGACGATAAGAATAAGAACTGTAAGGCATGGAGCCTACTCTTTTTAGTCTAAAAGTGCCTGGATTACGCTCCTGGGAGAATCAGGAAGTATCTGTGGGTAGCCAGGCATGTCAGCATATCAATTACTACAAAATCACTACTACCCAACCTCACAGTATTCACCAAGGAATACAAAGTTCTTTGTGCACTGCTGGTGAACTTTTCACTTACATACACACTCACACACCTACTATCTGCTGATTCAAACCCAGGTCATAAATAGAATATAGAGATCATTTTACAGTGGAAATATACCCCTTAAAAGTTGAGATCATACCAATTTCACATTAAAATTAGATGCCTTAAAATGTAAACGAGTATGTTTGACTCCAAGGTTATAACAGAAATCACATTGAAGAATGAAGTAGTGAGCTTTTCTTGAAATCCGACAAGCCAAAGGAATTGAGAATTCCTCTATCTCTTCAGCAGTAATATTCCAATTCAGTTTCAAAATACAAAAAGTGTGATCTAATAAAACACTTGCAAACCATGTTCCCTTGGGAATAAAGATAAGTTGGAGGGAAACAAGCCCTATATATTTCTTGCTCTGTTGCAGAAAAAAAAAACATATATAATATACATTTTTACATATATATATGATAAACCATATATGATAAACCATATATGATAAACCATGTTTGTCATCTCCCTTCAAGTATCAATTTCATTATAAATCCCTATGCTCCCTCTTCTGATTTTTGATACCTGGGATTGAAAATAGGGGTCCTATACCACTGAGGTACACTTCCACTACTTTTTATTTTGAGATAGGGTCTCATTCAATTGCCCAGGCTGGCCTGGGCAGCTCGTGATCCTCCTGCCACAGCCTGCAGTGCAGCCGGGATTACAGCATGCACCACTGCACCCGGTCAAGTTCTTAAATACTTAAATCATATCTTCATGCTTTCCTTTATTGCATGGTTTAATCATTTTAATAATAAGGAAGTAATGGATATGTTAGATGAGTGCTTTTTCTATATTCTAAAGAAAAACCATCTCATACAAGTTTAACAGTAGAAGAATTTCTTCTGTGTGTATTATATTCCTTATGTTGAATAATTCAAGTATCAGAAACCCATATAAGAAAGGAATAAAAGAAGAATATAAATCAGAAGCAGGTGATCACAATAGCAAGTGCCTATAAACCTGGTGTAGTGGTAAGGGCAGTCACAGGACCCACACTGCCTTGGTGTCAATCCTACCACTAGTACTCCTGAGCTGCATGATCTTAGGCAAATGATTTAACTCCTCTGTACCTTGGATTCTTCATCTGTAAAATGGGAAGGGTAAATCTAAAGTACACCTACCACACAGAGTTCTTGGAAGGATGAAACTAAAAATATATGAAGTGTTTAGAATTTTGACTTTATAACTGAAAGCTGTCGTTATCACAGGAACAAAACAGGCAAAAAATGAGGAATTTGGATATCTATGGAAATACAAACTTCCATAAACATAAAAGAGATGTAAAAGTCCATTATATTTAAGAATCATAAATACAGTTGACCCCTGAGGTTTAAAACATGCATGCATATATTTATATTTGCTTGTGAAGTCAAGAAATAACTTTAGAATGATTCAAACAAGGCACACTTTTAATCCCAGCTACTCTGGAGGCTGAAGCAAGAGGATTATAAATTTGAGGCCAGCAATTTAGCAAGACCCCATCTCACAATAAAAACTAAAATTAAAAAGAAAAAGAAAAGCTGGGCGTGGTGGCACACGCCTGTAATCCCAGTGACTTGGGAGGCTGAGGCAGGAGGATCACGAGTTCAAAACCAGCCTCAGCAACTGAGCGAGGCCCTAAGCAACTCAGTGAGACCCTGTCTCTAAATAAAATACAAAATAGGGCTGGGATGTGGCTCAGTGGTGGTGGAGTGCCCCTGAGTTCAATCCCCGGTTCCCCCCCAAAAAAAAGAAAAAGAAAAAGAAAAGAGACTGGTGATGGCACGCCTGTAATCCAAGCGACTTGGGAGGCTAAGTCAGGAGGATCACGAGTTCAAAGCCAGCCTCAGCAACTTAGAGAGGCCCTAAGCAACTCAGTGAGACCCTGTCTCTAAATAAAATACAAAATAGGGCTGGGGATGTGGCTCAGTGGTGGAGTGCCCCTGAGTTCAATCCCCGGTTCAAAAAAAAAAAAAAAAAAGAGACTGGTGATGTAACTCAATGGTGGTAAAGCACCTCTGAGTTCAATCCCTAATAGCAAAGGGGGAAAAAAAAGAATGGTATGAACAACAAATAGTATCATGTTTGCCTCTGGAGGAACTGGGCAGAAAGGGTGCCAGAAGTGAAAGGCATTTATTTCACTGTATAATGTTTTCTAATTTTATGTTTGACTTTTGTCAATGTATTCTCTTTTTAAAATATTAAAAATGAATATTAAGTCTAAATGTCAAATATCTAACATTTATTCCTGGACACAACATAATCAAACTTACATTTGTAGTTCATGGAGCCAATATAAACTTTTCGCCATGTTTCGTCCATTATTAAAATGTGGTGTTGGAACTCCATACAAATTAAACCTATGGAAACTTGGGTTATACTTTCGGTTCTTTGCTTCTCCTGTTGGGGGAGGAGGAGAACAACAACGGTGGGTGGGGAGGAAGACTTCTGACTTAAACAACAAAAAAATAACAAATAACCTTATCTTGCAAGAAGCACATTATGTTCTTGTTAACTTAGAAAATGAGAGTTGGGCAAAGAATGAAACTGTAGCAGTTCAGGGAATTGTGCAGATTTGACTATAGACAACAGAAGCATTCCCCCACATGACTTGGGAGACTGGTGAGATGTTTATACACAAGAGCTCCTTGTGTTAATATTTGGAAAGTTATACATAGAAAACCCCGAAGATTCCAATTTAAAAAACTGTTAGAACTAATCAATGAATTCAGAAATGTTGCAGGATAAAAAATCAATATATAAAAATTCATAGTATTTCTATATAAAAATATCTAGGCTGGGGATGTAACTTAGTGGTAGAGCACTTGCCTAGAATAAAAAAAGGCCTGGTTTTTAATATCCAACACTGAAAAAACAAAAAAATAAAAAACCTACCTGGTTGAGCACACACCTGAAATCCTAGCTACTTTGGAGGCTAAGGTCTAACGGATGGCAAGTTGGAGGCCATCGAGACCTTGTCTCAAAATAAAAAATAAAAAAATAAGAGGACTGGAGTCATACTCAGTAGTAAAGTACCCCTGGGTTCACTTCCGAAAGAAAGAAAGAAAGAAAGAAAGAAAGAAAGAAAGAAAGAAAGAAAGAGGAAAGAAACTACTTATCCAAAAGCTAAATCAAAGAAAGCAGTCCCACTAACAATTGCATCAATCATCAATAAAATAATGAGGAATAAATTTTAGAGCTTTTGATGTTGTTGTTGTTGTTGTTGTTTGTTTCTGAGACAGGGTCTCACTGTTTCCCAGGCTGGTCTCAAACAACTGGACTCAAGCAATCATCCTACCTCAGCTTTGTGAGTTGCTGGGTGCACACCACCATGCCGGGCACTAAGGAATAAGTTTAATATACAAAGTGAAAACCTGCATACTGAAAACTATAAAACATTGATGAAAGAAAAGAAAGAGGGCACAACTAAATGAAAAGATATTCCATGTTCATGGACTGGAAGAATTTATATGGCTAAAATTTCCATACTGTTTCTTCTCTGGGAAAACACCAAATGGTGGATGACACAGACACAGCAAGTGGGAGGCCAGCAGTGGCTTCCGTAAAGGCTTGGACAGCAGCCCCTGAGGCTGCAGTCAGGACCAGGGCTGTGGCCATGGGGCTTTAAGAAGCAAGGCCCAGGACAAAGTATGGATCCCCAAAACCAAGGTGAGTCATCTGGGCAAGTACTTGAAGATCAAGTCTCTGGAGAGGATCTCTCTCTTCTCCCTGCCCACTAAAGAGTCTGAGAGCATTGACTTTCACCTGAGGGCATCACTCAAGGATGAAGTTTTGAAGATCATGTTTGTACAGAAACACCATGGACCAGGTCGGTCCTGGCCAGAGGACTGGTTCAAGGCATTTTTTACTATCAGGGACTACAGTGCTTACATAGGCCTAGGAGTCAGGGGCTCCAAGGAGGTAGCTGCTGCTATTGAGGAACCATCATTTTGGCCAAGCTCTCCATTGTTCCTGTGCAGAGAGGTACTGGAAAAATTGGCAAGCCTCATGCTGTACCTTGCAAGGTGACAGGACACTGTGATTCTGTGCTGGTGTGCTTCATCCTTGCCCCCAGAGGCACTGGCATGGTCTTGTTCCCCACCACACCCATGCTCAAGAAGCTTCTGATGATGGCTGGTATTGATGACTGTTAAACTCCACCAGGGGCTACACTGTTACCTTGGGCCAATTTCACCAAGGCCAACTTCAATGCCATCTCCAAGACATACAGCTACCTGACCCTCAATTTCTGGAAAGATATTGTGTTCACCAAGGCTTCCTATCAGGAATTCACCAACCATCTTGTGAGAACCCACACTAGCGTCTCTGTGCAGACAACCTTGGCTCCAGCTGTGGCTACCATGCAGGGGTTTTATACAAGAAGAGCAAAGTGAAGAAACCTAAAAACTAACTGAATACATAAACAATAAAATGTCCAGACCACCCAAAGAAATATACAGATTCAATTCAATTCCTTTCAAAACCCCAAAGGTATGTTTCAAAGAAATAGAAAAAGCAAACCTAAAATTCATATAGATTCACAAAAGAACCCAAACAACCAAAGCAATCCTGGGGAAGAAAAGTTAGCAGCATCACACTTTCTTATTTAAAATAATATCACAGGGGCTGGAGGTATAGCTCAATGGTAGAGCACATGCTTAGCATGCACAAACTTCTAGGTTCAATCCTCAACGCCAAAAAATAATAATAATAAAAATAAAACAAAATAAAATTACATTACAAAGCTACAGTGATGGAAATAAAGTACGGCACCAGGATAAAAAGAGACATGTAGACCAGTGACACAGAATAGAGAACCTAGAAATAAATCCAAACATATATGGTCAACTAATTTTTAACAAGACCACCCATAAAAGACAAAATGGGGGAAAGACAGTCTCAACAATAAGTGGTTCTGGAAAGTCAAATTTCCACCTGCAAAAAGAAAATAAAATTAAACCCTTATCCTACATCATACACAAAAATTAACTCAACTCAAAATTGAAAAAAAGACCTAAACTTAAGACCTGAAACCATGAAACTTTTAGAAGAAAACAAAGAAGAAAAGGTCCTTTACATTGACCTTGCTAATGATTTCTTAGATATCACATCAAAAATTCAGGATACAAAAACATAAATAAATAAATAAATATATAAATAAATGGAACAACATCAAATTTACTTAAACATATGCCTATAATCCCAGCATCTTGGGAGGCTGAGGCAGGAGGATCATGAGTTCAAAGCCAGTCTCAGCAACTTAGGGAGGTCTTAAGCAATTCAGCAAGACCCTGTCTCCAAATAAAATATAGAAAGAGCTAGGGATGCGACCCAGTGGTTTAATGCCCCTACATTCAGTTCCCAATACCAAAAAAATAAATAAATAAATAAATAAACTTAAGCACAGCAAAGGAAACAATTAACAAAATAAAAAGTTAACTTACATGTTGGGAAAAATATTTGCAAATAATATATCTGATAAGAGGTTAATATCCAAAATTTATAAAGAACTCACACAAATCAACAGCAAGAAACAGGCGATGGGGCTGGGCGTGATGATGCTTGCTTTATAATCTGAGTTATTTGAGAGACTAAAGCAGGAGATGGAAAGTTGGAGGCCAGCCTGGGCAACTTACAGAGACTCTGTTTCAAAATGTAATTTTAGAAAAAGACTGGGGATGTAGCTCAGTGGTAGAGTGCTTACCCAGGACTCCAGCCCTGGGTTCAGTCCCCAGTACCTAAAATAAATTAGGCACCAGACCTTCATATTTGGTAAATAAGTAGGGAAATGGTGTGAGACAGACAGGTATTAATGATCAAAACACACAGGCCCCACCACTGTTGCAGAAATCCTGAACTGGGGAAGTACTGCAATGTTTGGGGGATCCCAACAGGACTTTCCCCTGAGTTGATTTGAAGGGTTGGTGTTTTGTATTTGTTCCCAGTGAAATCTGGCGAGGTTATCAGAACACCGCAACCCTCATATTTCATTGTAATCTTACATTAGAAACATTTATAGATTGAAGCCTGAGAAAACAATAGGAAATTTTTTTTTCAAGATTTACCACTGTACTTTTTTCCTTTTCAAGTCTTGATATGGTGTTAGTTTTCTATTTCTAAATAAGAAAGTAGAACTGAAACTAGAGAACAATGAACAGGGAAAGAAATGTTGAAGACGGGGTTGGGGGCAAGAATAATAACAGAATGAGACAGACATCATTGCCCTATATACATGTATGAATGCACAGATGGTGTGACTCTACTTTGTGTACAACCAGAGAAACAATAGCTGTACTCCATTTGTGTTCAATGGATCAAAATTAAATGAATAAAAAATGAAAAAAAAAGGAGATGTTGAAGAAAATATATTCAGCCTTGTTAGTGACCCAAATAATGTAAATAAAAACAGTAACAAGAAATCATAATTGTCTCGAGTTAAACAAGAATAAAGATTGGGGATATGCGGGGAAATGGAAGATTTTTTCTCTGGTGGGGGGGATACCAGGGATTCAACCAAAAGCCCTTAACCACTGAGCCACATCCCCAGACCTTTTTATTTTTTTATTTAGAGACAGGGTCTCACTGAGTTGCTTAGGGCCTTGCTAAATTGCCTGAGGTTGACTTTGAAACCGCGATCCTCCTGCCTCAACTCCCAAAGTGCTGGGATTATGGGAGTGCACCACCACACCCAGCCTGGAAATTCTCATACACTGTTGGGTGTGAGGACAAACTTGAGCAGTAGGTCAGAATGACAGGTTGGCTCTGAAGATTGAAACTTCAAAAGCCTAGATATTAAGGAATATAACCAGCATATCACATTCACTAAGGTATATAAACAATATATTTTTATAATAGGGAAGAAAACAGCACGAAAAGGCATTCCAAAGTATTTCATTAGATGAGAAAAACAAAGCAGCCAGGTGGGGTGGCATACATGTGTCATCCCAGCTAATCAGGAAACTGAGACAGGAGAATTGCAAGTTGGAGGCCAGTCTTGGCAACATAGAAAGACTATCTCAAAATAAAAAATAAAATTATCTGAGGATATAGCTCAGTGATAGAGCAACCCTAGTTTTAGTCCACCCATATTACAAAAGAAAAAAAAAGCAGCAAATTGCCAATTGGGGATGGGGGAGGGAAGTATATGTATTGTGGATTAAAATATACACATATACATATCTATGAATATACAAAGAAAAACATGTACAAAGGTATGTGGAAGATTGAGAATTGGGGGAGAAGTTCTTTGAATATCACCTATTTCTATACAGTTCGCATTTTATAAAAGAAATATCTATCACTTTAGTAATCATTAAAATTTTTATTTTAAAGATGTTACAGATCTACTTCTATTGCTATTTATTGAATGGTGTCCCTGACTTAAGTAAAAAAATAAAATAACATAAAATGCATATAGCAAATTCCCCAAAAGTAGAGAGTATTATCTTTTATCTCATTTACAAAAAATAGACTGCTCAATGGATGGGGTTAGAAAAAATGTTCAATTATCAATTGTAGTTATCTCTGGCTAATGGGATTTCAAGATTATATTTCTTTCTCTTCACTTTGAAATATTTAATTTCTCTACAATTATTGTGCATTTGTATAATTTAAAAAATGTATTTTCCTTATGAGAAAAAATAAGGACAGTGTTTAAAAAATCAAACTCCAACTTTCAAGAGGCTAATGAAACTTCCATAAAAATCAGCAACTGAGCCAGGTTTGGTAGCATATTTCTGTAGTCCCAGCAACAGGCTGAGGAAGGAAAATCACAAGTTCAGGGTCAGCCTGGGCAAATTAGCAAGTGAGAACATCTCAAAATGAAAAAGGGCTGGGGATATAGCTCAGTGGCAAAGGGCCCCTGGGTCCATTCAATCCCATTTTAGTCCCGTTTGGTCCATTAGATTTATTCTAAATATAAAAATCCTACTGTAATTTTCCTCAGACTGTTAAATGCTAATAAGATGTCTCATTATAGGAGTCTGAAGCAGAAGGCTCACAAGTTCAAGGACAGCCTCGACCATTTATTGAGACCCTGCCCCAAAATACAAAATAAAGACTGGGGATGTAGCTCAGTGGTAGAGCACTCCTTGATTCAATCCCCAGTACTGCAAGAAAGAAAAAAAAAAAAAAAGATATCCCATTATAGGCTGTGTATATGTGTGTATATATGTATGCACTATTGTACTCTTTCACTGACATAGTTCTTTTTAAAACAAGATATTGTATTAGATTAAACAAAAGATGCTAAGTTTTTTCAAAACAGGAATCAAACATTTTCACAAGAGAGGGAGGAGGGAGGGAGAGAAGGAAGGAGGAAAGAAGGGAGGAAAGAGGGACAGGGAAGCAGAAGGTGTAGAGATATAGAGAGAAATCAAGGGCATGAGAAGGAATATGGTGTCCAAGGGCCATTTGAATGGGAGGTGGAGACTAGCTCAGGGAGAGGAACACATTGAGGAGTGCAGGAAACCAGCAGAGATTAGCTATGAAAGAAGAGACTGGCAGCTATGAACAAAACTTTGAGAGAAAACACAGAAAAGCAGTGTTAGGGGTCAGTGGAGGAGAGAAAGTAAAGAAATAAGAAATAACAAAGCAGAAGCAGGGCAGAAAATAATTTTTTAAAAGTACCATTCATTGATTGCCTGTTATTTGCCAGACATTTAAATTTATAAACACTGTCTACTTTATTCCTCTTCACAAACCTGAGGGTCCCGTATTCTCAGGCATTGGAAGAGACTTACCCGCAAAGTAATCATTGTGAGAAACAATATACAAATTATGTCCTTCTTCTCCTTCTTTAAATACTTCTTCAAAGGATTTTGGTGGATTTACTACATCTCTAGCAGAGAGTTCTGAAGGAAGAATCAATGAAATCAATTTAAAGGTATTTTTCATCTATTTATAATATAATAAGTGACAAATGAGGTATATGCTTTTTGCATAAGCTACTTAGACGTCTGAGAGATCACAAAGTCAAAATAAAATGAAGATTTATCAACAAAGACAAGACAGTCTAGGTGTCACTTTGCTAGAGAACCCCCTTGACTTGGCTCACTCCGTAGAATTCTGAAGAATATTAGAACCCTGTATCAGTTAATCATTTAGGTTATCCTGAGCCATGTTCCAAGCTCAGTTAAATTCCTGATTCTAAGACTCTCTAGACAATTTTGACTTCAGTTTGTTCCCGACTTCTTAAAATGATCTCAGCAAATCTGAATTACACATTAGAAACCCTGATGGCCTGTGGGGTAGCTGTGGTAAATTCATTGAGAGCTGTAGACTGAAGCATACACCCTGAGTCTGCTTTAGTCTGAATCCATCCAAAATGTATCCCAAGGTACCAGGGAAATCACTAACATCAGATAGAAATTCCTTTCCTACTGGTCCGAAACCTAGATAAGATATTTAATAGCTGCTTTCCTGTGACTGGTCATCCCCAGTTTTGTGTGACATGAATTATTTTGTTTTCATTATTTTGTGCAATGATTTTTACATATAACTTCATTTTTACTATTTCATTCTTCCCTTTCAACCTAACAACATAGATGAAGATGTTTTCCTTTCTTTTGGTTTTTCTGCCAAGAATTAAGCTCTGAAAACTCATAGTTAAAGATAGTGTAAGGTGATCCACTCAAAATAATCCTATAAACAGTACTTCTTTTGATATATGAACCATTACACCAATTAATACACATACACTCAGTGTTTTGAAACATTGCTTGTTTTATATATTTAAATGAGGTACACCAAGAAAGTACTTTCCAAATTAAATGAACTACTCCTAGATAGCAGTTGTTGTATAATTATTATAATGCCATGTCTACTAACTGTTCACATAAGTAGGATTTTGAAATCTTATTAAAAATAAAAAGAGAAGATATTTTATCTGTTCTAAAATCATTTTCTCATGTTTCAAACTTTAATAGATTTTAACTTTAGGTCTGATGCAATAAATTACAACTTCAGGTACTGCATTCAAAAGCATAATTTATTTCTAGTATGGATTTTACTATCTTAAGGAAAATAATCTAATTGGCCTTTTGGTGAACAAAGATAAGGTTGCTAAAGCAGAGCCAAAATGGGTACAGAAAGACAAAGAGAAACTGAATTTATCTGCAGTATAAAGATGGAATTAGAGGTTTCCTGTTAAGATCCATTAGTTGCTAAAATATATAAACTCTTTTTTTTCTACATATTTTAGCAACCAATGGGCACCATTAGGAAGGAGGGGGCAAGAGATCAGAGAAGGATTATAGGAAAGAAATGTGAGAAAGGTATTTAAAAAAAAAGAAAAAAAAAAAAAGGACATCCAATAACGTGGCGGGAAGAGGGTGCCTGTGACCGATTCCAATAGAAGTTGTTATTTGTTAAAAGATATGCTTTACTTCCTCTCAGAATTAGAGTGAAATTTCACTATACACTCTGCCCTGTTTGGTTAACGTGCTGGTAAAAGTCATGAATCTGCATGAATGTAGTACAGTATGCAGCTCTCACCAAATAATTTGTTCCATGAAACTGTTTCAAAGATTGTTAAGAGTCATGAACACATCAGAGGCATTAGTGGAAATAAAATACACAAATGGATGTCCAAGGAGAAGATTGCAGCTCTCACAGCTGGTCCCAGTGCTTTTTCTTTTTCTTTCTTTTTTTTTTTTTTTTTTTTCCTTACATGACACAGATTTATATAGGAAAGCAGAAACACATTCATGGGGATGTTTGGGCTATCTCAAGGGAAAAACTTTTTAGCAGGTAAAATAAGAAATACACATTCAAAGGGGCTGGGGATATAACTCAGTTGGTGGAGTGCTTGCCTTGCAAGCACAAGGCCCTGGGTTCAATCCCCAACAGCACAAAAAAAAAGCAAGGGATGCACATTCAAGAAAGATTGTGGGTCCTCTTCCGAGGAAGAAACAGCAACCTGTTTGTCCTGACATATTAATATTTATAGAGGGACAGTAGTTAGGGGCTGGACCAGAGGAGGAGACAGGGTAAAGTTATACAACTTCCTGGTGCCGTAGAATGCCAAATTTTCTGAGCCTCTTTCCTATTATGATATCATCTCTACTATACTCACTATATCTCCATTTCAAAACCTGAATTTTTACCACCTTGGCACACACGTATAAACTCTAAGGATTTAGGTTCAGAGAGTAACTTTCTCACTATGATCTCATCTTTCATTCTTGAGTAATCATTTACATTATTACAACCATACCAGTTTTATAGTTAATCCAGTTTCCAAGACTTATTTTACCACCCCCTCTCAATCCTTATGCTTTACTACCTCTGATGATTGCTGTCCCAAATGTGGTATTGATTATATCCAGTCCTTCAGGCAATCCTGGCGTTTGATCATGAGATTTTCCTAAGGGTGCACGTTGGTTGCTAAAATATATAGACTCTTTTTTGTCTTTAATTTTCTGCTGAAATGTGGTAATAGGCTGTGGGTTTATCAATGAGCTTGCCTAAAGAAATAATACAATACAGAGGTGTATCAACGAATCTGATTCAAAGGAGTTAAGAGATTTCAATGGGACTAAAAAGCTTATGAAGGGAATTCCCAGGTTACTTAACTCATATATTCAAGAAAAATAGGAAAAACAAGCACAAGAACCATGTGATTTCCACACGTTCTCTCCAGGTGTACATAGATCAGGTCTTCTGAATCTAGACTACCCATTCAATCAATGGCAGATAACATTCTGACCATCTCCCCTCAACATCTGTATAAGCCCTCTGTGAATATCTCCAGGCAAGAGTTGCCAAGGTTGGCTGGATGCGGTGGCACACGCCTGTAATCCCAGCACTTGGGAGGCTGAGGCAGGAGGATTGCGAGTTCAAAACCAGCCTCAGCAATTTAGCAAGGCCCTAAGCAACTCAGTGAGACTCTGTCTCTAAATAAAAAATACAAAATAGGGCTGGGGATGTGGTTCAGTGATTGATTGCCCCGGGTTCAATCCCCAGTACCAAAAAAAAAGAATTGCCAAGGTTGTCCTCTTCATTCTCTAACAAAGCCTGATGGCATTTTTCTTCACTGGGAGAAAATGGAGTGTTATTTGCCTTTTATCATCTGAGGGGAGAATAAACAGCTGTGGCTTGAACCATTAATTTTTTCACACTCTTGGCTGCTGCTTGGATGTTTTTCACTTCTAGAGGGCAGAGTGAGAAGAGGTCAAAAAAAATGCAGGTGGGAAGGAGATTGAAATCCTTCTTCCCGCATTTTCACTTTGGTTAATTAACGATGTATAGGTGTAACAGGGTCTCTCTTGAAATTGTCCTTCTCTCCCTTCCCTTTGGCACTTCTACCCCTCCTTAATCCTTTGGCTAAAGTGAAGCCCAAACTTGATGTTAACTGCTAGACCTTTCTTCAGATTCACAGAAAGCAGAAGACCTTTGTAACACTTTCCTTAGTAACTGACCTCAGAAGGTGGCAAACCATTTTGACTCTCTGGAGAGGACACCCACCAATGAAGAAGAACCCACCAAGTACGCAGCCCACTACCCCCTTCTTTCCCATAAATACCCTTGCCCCTGAGTCCAGGAAAATAGAACTTTGAGGAGCTATCCCCTCTATTTTCTTCAGGTCCAGCCTTGAATAAAACCGATTTCTTCCTATCAACACCTGTCTCTGGAATACAGGTATGCAAGCAGGGTAGCCCAAATGTTTGATTCTGGTAGTAAAAGGGAAAAAAGAAGTTACCTTGACTGTAATTTTAGATCTTATTCCATGTGTCAAATGAGGTGCAATTGGGGGATCATTTGCTCTGCCATAAAATACTCTTTCTGCTCCAGGGGGTGGATATCTGTAGTTAAAAAACTTTTTCACCTCGGGTGGAGTAATCGGCTACAAAGCACAAGAAAATAGAATTATTAGGCACAATTTTAAAAATATTAACAGAATTCGTCTCTACCAATCAATGAACACTCTAAATTCTATGAATAAGTACATGGGAAACTACAGCCCAAATAATGAATTTCCCCTAAAATTTATTTATTTACTTATTTATTTATTGACTATCCGGGTTAGAAATTATACCATTATTCCTACTGAAATAAATTGACTCTTTTGTGGTTTTTATAAAGCTAAAAAATATTAACTTGCAATTTTCACTTTGTTGGGCAAAATCAAGAGAAGGCCTCAAAATACAGTAGAGCTTTCCGACTGACCACATTAAATTTATACGACTTTGATAAGGAATTTTGAGAATTGTCTAACTCTTAATGTTACCAGAGTCCTAGACCAGAGGCCCAACTCTGGGGGTCCCAACAAACCAGGCTGGACCTTGTCCAAAAGAGAAAAGTAATGGTAAAATCAGGAAAGGACCTTTAATCAGGATAGCTGATTAAAGTCAAGGGGGACCAGTGTTTGCAGCCCTGTCCTCAGGTGTACTGAGGAGAGCTCCCAGACTAAATAGATAAGAGGGGGGGGGGGGGGGGGGGTTTGCACAGGCAAGCAGTCTCGATGGAAATGTGGTCTGATTGGTTATTATCTCAGATTGGTCAGGCAGGGTCTTGTCAGTTGGGATAAGAAAGTTGCTGTTCCCTAGGAGGTGATTTGACTCATCACAGATGTTTTTCAATCAGACCTGCTGTTCCAGGAATCCAGAGTGACTGACTCAGAGCAAAGGAGACAGGGGTAAAACAGGCAGAAATGCCGAGTTTTTTACATATGCAGGTCCAAGTGAAAAGTTCTGAGCAAAAGCCACCTCTAAATCCTTGTTACATTAATATTCATTTGCAAGGTAAAAATAGACACAAAAGGACAAATTCGAAGTGCTCACCCTAGGAAGTTTTTCAGTCAAGGAAGTTGCAACTCTGTATCCAACAGGAATCACTTTTCCTGCCTAAGGGGGGCGGTATGGAGACAAAAATTGATCACTTGTCAGCATGGAAGAGAATATTTTGAAGAAAGAAAATTATTTCAAAGTTAGCCTTTGCTTCAAAGTTACTTAAAACCCAGGAAAAGCAACTCTTCTCACTCACCTGGAGGGATAGTCAACCCAGATGAGTCTAAAAAAACTGATCTTACTAAAATAACCCTTATCTTCCATTAGTTACCCTATGTATTGCCTAATCATTTCTCCACAATTTATCACTCCTGGAAGCCTAAGTTCTCTTTCTTTTTGTAAAAGCAGTATGTAAGACCCTAAGTCTAACGACTTCTTTCAAATTCACTTATTTTCTGTGAACCCATGCATATATTAATAAAATGGTGTGTCTTATTTCCTGATAATCCGTCTTTGAGGGTAAATGGGAAGTTTGTCCTCTCCAACAATTCAATAAAAACATAGTTTCATAAGGCTAAAGAACAGGGAGATACCCAGGCAGCTACTATCTAATAAGAGTGAGAGAGAGACAGAGAGAGAGAGAGAGAGAGAGAGAGAGAGAGAGAGAGAGAGAGAGAGAGGACTGATGGATGGATAGATAAATCCATGGCCTGATAGATCATTTTACTCACCCTTGATCTGCTTCCTATCATGTGTTTAACAATAGTTATTCTACATTTTCACCATTGCAAGCATTCTATCAGCCAGCATA
This sequence comes from Glaucomys volans, assembly GCA_020662805.1. NCBI lineage: Eukaryota > Metazoa > Chordata > Mammalia > Rodentia > Sciuridae > Glaucomys > Glaucomys volans. Next base: position 598,440 of record JAJEJO010049716.1, read on the forward strand.
GAATTGTCCACATGAAAAGGGATTTGATTATAAATCAGAAAGTGTGATTAGGTTTCTATGCTTTGTGCCTTTTGATTGGGGATACAAAAATGTCATTTGTGTCTGTTTTCACTTGTCAGTGTCTTAATATGTTTGACAAGTCTCCCCACCCCTACCTAAATCATAGGTTTGATTTTATAATCCAATCTTCTATTTTTTTTTCTTTCTTTCTTCCTTTTCTTCTCTTTTTCTTTTTTTTTTTTTTTTGTACTGAGGATTGAACTCAGAGGTA
>JAJEJO010049716.1:598810-638321 GCA_020662805.1 Glaucomys volans
CAGGGAGCTCTAAGCTAGGCACCTCCACGGCCACCAGAGATGCATAGCATTTAGTTACTGCGTTGCTTTTGTTTCCTTTAAAGTTCTTAATCTTTCCTTGTCTTTTGTGACCTTGACATTCTTGGAAGAGTAGAGGCCAGTTATTTTGTACAATAACTGTCCCTCAATTTGGGTTTGACTAATGTATTCTTATGATTAGGTTCAAGTTATACATGTATATTCCATGTATGGAAAAGATATCAGAGAAAGTTGTATGTTCTACCAGGGAGCATATACTCTCAATTTGCACCATCAATGTTAGTGTTCATTTTGGTCTGCTAGATTTCTCCATCATAAAGGTTTTTTCCTTTATAATTGATAATTATTCTGGGTAAATATCCAGTTCCTCACCAAACTTTCACCTATTGGTTTACTATCTACTGATGGTTCTTGTGTGTGTGTGTGTGTGTGTGTGTGTGTGTACACGCTGAGGTCTGAGCCCAGGGTCTTATGCATGCTGGGTGTATGTTCGACCACTGAGCTATACCCCAGACCCCTCTACTGAAGATTCTTTACTTATCCACATTTTTTATTGTTGTACACTATGTGGAATTCATTATAATGTATTTGTATATGCACCCTACATATTAATATAATTTGGCCAATATTTCCCCAGTATTTCCCCTTTTCTTGCCCTCTTCCCTGCCCCTGGTTCCTGTCCTCTATTCTAATGATCTCCCTTGAATTTTCATGAGATCCCTGCTGTCCTGCCCCCACACATTTCTTTTCCTTTTTCCTTTTTCATTTCTTTTCTTCTTTCGCTTCCACATATGAGAGAAAATATACAAGCCTTGACCTTGTGAATCTGGCTGATTTCACTTAACATAATGTTCTCAAGTTCCATCCTTTTTCCTGCAAATGACATAATTTCATTTTTCATTATAGCTGAATAAAACTCCATTGTGTATATATATCACATTTTCTTTATCCAGTCATCCATCGATGGACACCTAGATGGTTCCATAGTTTGGCTATTGTAAATTGAGCTACTATGAATATGGGTATGCATGGATCACTATACTATGAAGATATTAATTTATCTGGATATACACTGAGGAGTGGTATAGCTGGGTCATATGGTGATTCCATGCCTAGTATTTTGAGTAACTACCATACCTATTTCCATACTGGTTGTACTAACTTACAATCCCACCAACACCATAAACAAGTTCCTTTTTCTTCACATCCTTTCCAGCATTTATTATTATTTGTATTGTCAATGATTGTCATTCTGACTGTTATGAGGTAAAATCTCAGAGTAGTTTTGATTTGCATTTCATTTGCTAATCATGTTGAACATTTTTTTTAATATATCTATTGGCCATTTGTATTTCCTTTGAGAAATGTCTGTTTGATTCATTTGCCCATTTATTTATTGAGTTGTTTTTTTGGTGTTGAATTTTATGAGTACTTCATATATTTTAAATGTCAGTCTTTTGTCAGAAGCATAGTAGCAAAGATTATCTCCCATTTCTGTAGGTTTTGCCTTCACATTCCTACTTGTTTCATTGCTGTGCAGAAGCTCTTTAATTTGATGCCATTCCGTTTTATTAACTCTTGGCATTATTCCTGAGTTTTAGAAATCCTATTGACAAAGGTGTTGCCCATGCCTATATGCTGATGTATTGACCCTACAAGGGAGAATTCGCTTCTTGCTATTCATTCATTCATGTATTTATAACAGTATGTGCTCAAGGATTTCTTTTTTTTGGCGGTGCTGGGGATTGAACCCAGGGCCTTGTGCTTGTGAGGCAAGCACTCTACCAACTGAGCTATATCCCCAGTCCAAAGATTTCTATTTTATTCAATGGCAATTTTATTCAATGTTCAAAGTATGCCATTTTGGACCAGCGGGAGCCCTTTTGAACTTAGTCCTTCAATTTGGTTTCATATCAGCATCACTCTTTGAACTTTTTCTTACTTTTTGGCTAGCAAAGGTGTTCCATGTTCATAGTATACATACCTGAACCAGTCCTAGAGTCAAATATTCCTCCAAAGATCCCTTTCTTTCTTTTTTCTTTTTATTTTTTGGTACCAGGGGTTGAACCCAGGGACACTTAACCACTGAGCCACATTTCCAGTCCTTTTTTATTTTGAAACAGGGTCTCGCAAAGTTGTTTAGGGTCTTGCTGAGTTGGCTTCGAGCTTGGAATCCTCTTGCCTCAGCTTCCCATTTATGGGAATTACAGGTTTGGGCCTCCATGCCTGGCTCCTGATTCTTTTTAAGAGAATTGTATTTATAAATCAAAAGATAAGACTAGGTATGAGAGCACACACCTGTTGTCCTAACTACATGGGAGGCTGAGGTAGAAGGATTGCTCCAGTGCACAAGTTCAAGGCAAGCCAGGGCAGCAGAGTGAGAGCCTCCATGGAAACAACAAACAAACAAAAACTATAGAAAGCAAAATATGGCTTTTTTCTTTTTATTCTTTTACTTTTTTTTTTTTATTTTTTTTTTTTGGTGCTGGCGATTGACCCCAGGGCCTTGTGCAAGCAAGGCAAGCACTCTACCAACTGAACTGTATCCCCAGCCCCAAGATATGGCTTTTTATATGCTCATTGATACTACATTGCTTCTGGGTCCTATAAGATAATAGAATCAGGAAATGTGTGTATGTACCCATACTCCCACATGCCTACATCTATATTAACTCTGTAGTATTCTGTCTAGTTAAATGTTTGTTGATGGAGTCCATAAACATAGATCTGATACAGATATAGATGTAGATATAACATGAGTTTCTACCAATATAGACAATTAAAATCCAACAAAACAAGATTCATTCTTTTCTTCTCCTTTCCATACTTGCAATGCTTTTCTCCATCAGTGAGAAACGTTGCACCTACTATCCTATATTATTTATCCTCTCAGGTTTTCTGTAACAAAACTCCCAACTGTACCAACCACCTGCTTTCTCAACTCTCTAACCACATCCCGTGCCACCTGGCTTGGCAAGTTCCTCACTCAGGCCCCAATGTTACAGTTTCCAATGCCCAAATATCTTTCTTATTCCTCACACAATTGGTTCCCAAGATGCAGGTCAACTCAGAAAGGTTGACACAAGCTTACCTCCAGCTGCTGAAGACCCACAGAGCCATAATCATCAAACCACCCTCCACTCCACAAACTCAGTACAGAGGCTAGTGTAACTATTCAGTCTCTGGGGTTTTGTTTGTTGGGGTTTTTTTTCACTCTTTTATTATTATTTATTATTTTTTATTTGAGATTTATGGTTATACATAATAGGTGGGTTCATCCTAACAAACTTATACATACACGAAAATCTATCTCAGTTCACATTCCCCCTTTCCCTCCTGTCTTCTCCACCTCTGCCCTTCTCCTTCTTCTATTCCTATCTCTGTTTTAACCATAGAGATTCCCAATTCTGAATATTTCAGAGAGTTAGGAATGATGGTATTAATTCCCTTCTGCCCAGAAGACAGCACACATCATGCACGTGAAACTACCCACTTCCCAAAATTCTGCAGAAAATGGATTTGCAAATTCAGACACAAGCATCTTTGCACCTTTTTCTTCAGTATCAGGGCGTGTGCTACCAGGAAGGTCTCACAAGATTTATAAGATTTACTTATTTCTACCCTTTCTTAAAACAGTTATCAAGTTCTCTTAGTATAGAACAGGAAAACATAAGGCATGACATGTACCACATCATAAAATAATTCATCAGCTGAGCACAGTGGAGAGATTTTTGGAGTATCTTTCAAGAAGAAGAAAGATTCTGATTAAGAAAAACAAAAAGCCTTTTCATCCAGACAGTGACACACACCTGTAACTCCAGGTATTCTGTAGGCTAAGGTAGCAGGATCACAAGTTTGAGGTCAGTCTATGTGATTTTAATGACACCCTGTCTCAAAATAAAATAAAAAGGACTGGGGTATAGCTTAGAATCAGAGCACTTCCCTAGCATGTGCAAAGCCCTGGATTCAATCCCCAGAACGACACACAAAAAAATTAAGTTTCAAAAATTAAATAATTTGCCTATGGGTCTCAAATCTCTAAACTCTAAAGTTCCTTGAAAACAGGTACTGTGTAATTTTCCATCTATGTAGCTCCACTGGATAACATACTGTCCAATTATTATACATAGTATAGTATTTTTTTCCATGCTGGGGATTGAACCCATGGGCACTTTACCACTGACCCTTTTTCTGATTTTCATTTTGAGACAGGGTCTCACTAAGTTGCTAAGGCTGGCCTCAAACCTGAGATCCTCCTGCCTCAATTGTTAATATTACAGGTGTGTGCTAGCACATCCACAAAATACTATGATTTTTAAAAAGCCTTCCTTTGGACATTTCCTTCCTTCTTCCTCTTTCTACTCCATGGCCAATATAACTATCAATGCACTTTGGACAGTTCACTTGCTTTGTTTTAATAACCCAGGGTGTTTACAATAGTCAGTGCACTGATGGATATTAAGGAACAGTCTTAGGTTGTCATAGGGAAATTATCGCCATAGAGATTTTTTATCTGCTAGAGTACTTTCCAAGATCCAAATATTCTTTCAAGGGCTACTGAGCTCCACACACAGAAGGCTTCCTCTTTTTTTTTTTTCTCTTTCTTTTTCAGTACTGGTGTAACAAGGGTCCCTTTCATGTAATAGGGGTTCACCAAATGCTTTAAATATAAACCTTGTTTTTTAACCACTGGTGGCTCATTTTAAAACTGACATGTTTCTCTCTCACTCTTTTTATTTTTTTCTTCCTTCCTCCTCTCTCTTTGCCCTTCTGTAACCACAGAAGAAGCAAGATTAAGCTTCTTCTTGCCCTAGGCTGGGTTTATTGTGTTCTTTGGATCACTGACGACAGAAATAAAGAAATCCAAACTTGGGAACTGGATCAGCATACCTAAGAAAGGCTCTCAAGGCTACCATCTGGATATGAATCATGTTTCCTGATAGGTACACTATCTCTTATATTCCCCTTTAAAGTCCTCCGTTCTCCTTGGCAGTTAGAATTGCAGTCTTTGAGACCTTAGTCCACTGATTTTCTCATTTGCTAACAGATCAATACAACTTCTTTTTCCTTTTTCTCAAAACTTTGTGTACTCATTATTAGGTTGGCACCAGGGATAAAAACTGAGTTTTCATTACCACTGGGCATTGAACCCAGGACCTTGCACATGCTACGAAAGCACTCCATCAATGAGTTACATCCCTGGTTCCTTTTAAAGTTCTATTCTGAGACATGGTCTCAATAAAATTGCCCAGTCTGACTTCAAACTTGTGATCCTCCTGCCAAGACCTCCTGAGTAGCTGGGATTATGGGTATGTGCCATCCCACCTAGCTGAGAAGACTTCTTTTCACCAGAAGCTTTCTGGTTTTTGAAAGTCCAAAAGTCTTTCCTCAGGCCACTATTGCTTGGAAACTTCTCTGCTGCACTGGTTCTACACCAATGATTATCTTCCTAGAAGGACCTCACACATTTAAAGCATTCACTCTTCCACTGAACTAGATCTATATCCCCAGCCCCTGTTTTTGTTTTATATTGAAAATAAATATTTTAATATTTAAAAATTATTTAGGGACTGAGGGTGTGACTTTGTGGTAGAATGTGTGCTTAGCACGTGCAAAGCTCTGGGCTCAATCTCTAGGACCCCCAAAAAATATTATTAGAAAAGCTTTTTTTCAGCCAGGCATAGTGGTGCACGCCTGTAATCCCAGAGGCAGGGGAGGATGAGACAGGAGGATTGCAAGTTCAAAGGCAACCTCAGCAACTTAGCGAGGCCCTAAGCAACTCAGTGAGACCCTGTCTCTAAATAGAATACAAAATAGGGCTGGGGATGTGACTCAGTGGTGGAGTGCCCCTGGGTTCAATCCCTAGTACCAAAAGAAAAAAAAAAAAGAAAAAAAAAGCTTTTTTTCCCTCTTGCCTGTGATTCTAATTCCATTCCCTCTTCTTATCTAAAATCTGGTTCCACCCATTTTCTCCTTTATCTCAAAATTCCTTTACTGATTCACTAAATAAATAAAGGACTTCTAAACTGCATTCTTTATACCTTTCTCTTTACTATCACACTTTTTACAAAAAAAAAAAAAAATTCACAGTAGCTTTCTCCAGTTCTAAGATCTGAATTTGCTCTTCAGTATATTGCAAGTGGAATCTTCCCTTTATTATACCATTCTAATAATGTTGCTGATTTCCTTACCAAAATTAATCTTAAATCTATTTGCCATATGAGAGATGTTTTAAACACTGCTAGTCACTCTCTCTTTGACACTCTCTTCCCTGTCCAGCCACATTTAGAAAGGAAGGTGTGACAAGTGGGAGGAAGTAGAGGTTTTAGAATTGCCTGTGTTAGAAACCAGGAACTGGAGTCCATATGTATACAAAGTAAGTGCAGAAGCCACCAAGGACAGAACCTGTCCAGAAACAGGAAGCAGGCGTGGTTAGGTAAAAAGTCAGTGTGGCGAGGGAAATCCAGAGAGGAAACCAGAAAGCAAAGTGGGTCAAAGACAAAAGAACACCCTAACTCCCGAGAACAAAAGTCCGCAGACCCAGACAAAATTCTTCAGAAGCCCCATGACCTTCTTAGCAGGGCTGCAGTCTTAAATCTCAGTGTGGGGATCTTTCATTCCCAGAGTGCCTTAAAGATGCTTCCTTAATGGCACTTCCATACCTTCAATTCCTTTGTGTTCCTCAATACCACACTTTCAGACCTGCCTCTTTTCTGTTTTCTCTCATTTAATCACCCAGCCCTCCTTTCGCTTACCAAAAATAAATTTCCTTCCGGGTGGGATGGCACATGGCTATAATCCTAGTTATTCAGGAGGCTGAGGCAAGGAGATCACAAATTTGAGGCCAAATTCGGAAACTTAGCAAGGTCCTCAGTAACTTGGTGTGACCCTGTCTCAAATAAAAAAAATAAAAGGAGCTGGGTGTGGTGGCGCACACCTGCAAGGCTGAGGCAGGAGGATCACGGGTTCAAAGCCAGCCTCAGCATGAGAAAGGCACTAAGCAACTCAGTGAGACCCTGTCTCTAAAAAAAAAAATACAAAATAGGGCTGGGGATGTGGCTCAGTGGATGAGTGCCCCTGAGTTCAATCCCCAGTTCCAAAAAAAATAAAAATTAAATAAATAAATAGGACTGGGGATGTAGCTAGTGGTTAGACACCTCTGGTGAGCTGGATGTGGTGATGCACACCTATCATTCCAGCCACTTGAGATGCTAAGGTAGGAGGATCACAAGTTCCAGGCCAGCCTCAGCAACTTCATGAGACCTTGTCTCACAAAATAAAAAGGACTGGGGAGCAGCCTAGGGTTGTGGTCCAGTAGTAGAGCATTTGCCTAGCATGTGCAAAGCACTGGGTTCAATTCTCAGCACTGCATATAAATAAATAAATAAATAAATAAATAAATAAATAAATAAATAAATAATATTGTGTCCCTCTACAGCTAAAAATATTTAATAAAAAAAAGGACTGGGGATGTAGTTCAGTGGCATAGTACCCCTGGGTTCCCAGAGTGCCTTAAAAATGCTTCCTTAATGGCACTTCCATACCTTCAATTCCTCTAGTGCCAAAAAAAAAAAAAAAAAAATGCTCAAGTACCACAACTCCTTTACTGATTTCATTAAATAAATAAAGATTTCTAAACTGCATTCTTTCTTTACTCCTTTCCCTGTACTACCACACTTCCTAAGGGGGGAAAAAAATTCACAGTAACTTTCTCCAATTCTAAGATCTCCTCCAAACAGAATTTTAAAATCTTTTTATTGAGTTCTGTGCTTAAGAATACATTTTAATGAAGGAAGAATCATAATTGCTGCCTATTCATTTAGACACATATATATTCATTTAGTGATCTGTCTCCATACCTGGAGTGAGCCTAGACCTAGAGGACAGAGAGCCCATGCTTTTTATATTGCCTTGTGCCCAGCACAATGACCACTATAACTCTTTGCTGAAAAAATAAATAACTCAGTAAATAATGAGTGGAAAAAAGGAAAGCAATCTTTTTTTTCCATTCGAAATATGAGTATAAAGACACAACATGTGTCTCAAAATGTGAGAGGGTGTGAGAAAATGAAGATGGGGGAATGAAATGAAGTCAAATTAGAAAAGAGGAAGAAATCAGAAAGGATCAATTGTGTGTACAGAAAAAGCTAGGAAGGGAGGCAGAGAATCAGAGGAAATCAGACAAAGTAATGTCTGAAATGAGTCCAGTGGGATAAGGAACATTAGAAATCTTTGTGATTTGTCTTCAAAAACTCCAACAAGTCTCACCACTTTATCATCTCAATAAAGGTATGGTTATACAAAGTTCCTAGGGAAAGTACTAGGAAAGAAAAATAAATAAATAAACTTACACTTGGCCAGCAAGGCATCCGATCAAAAAATTTCCCAGCGTATATGGGTCTGATGTGATCTGGAGGTTCCACTCCTGGTTCAATGTTTCTAGTCTCCTTCTTCTCTTCAGGTTGTTGGATAAAATGGTCCTGGGGAGGTTCTATCACCAGACCCATCTGGGGCTCTATATTCTTAGTTTCATCTGGCTCCTCTGCTTGGGGTAGCCCAATGTCCACCTCCACAGGGGGCTCCATCTCTGTGCTGGGTTTCATCACAACACAGGTAGACTCTTTATCCTGTTCCTGTCTGGCTCCGATACCTAAAGCAGGCTGTTTTCCCACAAGAGTCTCTATCTCTTCAGAGCCTCTAGCCACAGGACCTCTCTGGCTCCCCACAGGATGTGAACTTGAACACACCATGCCCAAGGGAGGCTGCAATGTCCTTCCATGGGGACATCTTGCTGGAAAACACTCTTTTTCTAACCCCGCTCTTATTGGTAACACCCACGGACAAGGTTTTCCCAATGAGGCAGGGACCCTGTTGATTCCTAAATTACCTCTCTCCATGGGGTTCCTAGAGATGGTTTGACTTCCTAATCCCATCTCAAGCCCCTTGCCCACTGGTAATGCCATCCTCTCCTTATATTTATTAACCAAGAGGCTCTTCCTCCATAGGGAATCTTCTTTTCCTAATCCTGCTCGAAGCCCCAACTCCATGGAAGGCTTTGTTCCCGGAAAGATCCTCCTGTCTCCTAAATCATCCTTTCCTTCTTGGGTGAATCTGAACTCCAGGCTTGGAGGAGATTTTCCCCCAGACACCCTCATTCCTCCAGGGGCACTCAGCTCAGGGGGGAAAGCAGTACCTGGATCTAGGGAAGTTTCCAATGCCTTGGGGGACCCCACTCTCACGAAAGAGCACATCCTCACTCACACTCCCTGCCCACGGCTTCTTGCCTGCCTTTAAACACTTCGGGGGGTTCTTAAAACTTAGCGGAGTTCAGAGGGGAAAAATGAGATGGAGTCTGTTTACCCTGTTACCTGGGAAACAGGCGGCGCGGGGCGGGGCTTAGCGCGCAATTTCCCTTGGCAGGTCTCCCTCCCATTTCTCATTCTCCCTCCCCTTCTTCTCTCTGTCCTCCCTTTCCCTCTCTGGGCTCTGTTTCTTTCTTTACTAGATTTGGAAGGAAAGAAAACTTGAGTGATGTGGCTTTGGGCACTAGAGCAAATGTTCACTAACTTCCCTTTGGTTTTCAAAGCAACATGGTCCTATTAAGATGGTTTCTGCCATTGCCTTCTTCCTGGGCATTGACCCCTTAATTTTCCTGATGATCTGGAAACAAATAATTTTCTGGAGGTGGCCACTTTTTTTTAGATCCAAGTACCTCCATACAGGGGCCTCACTGCATGCTAGGCAAGAGCCATGCCACTGAGCTACATCCCCAGACTTAAGAAAATACTTCAAACTCTGGAATGTTATTATTTTTGACAACTGTGGTCTTTAAGTACACTTAAACTTTAATAACTAAGTTTTTAAATCATATTTAAACTGAATATATTAAAATTTGAGATAGGGGACTAGGAGTGTAACTCAGTACTAGCCTGCTCAAGGGTTTGATCCCCAGCACCAAAAAAAAAAAAAAAAAGTTTGAGATGCTACACGACAAAGCAGATTGCATTTTTAAAATATTGTGGCAAACTCAAACTTTATTGTTTTTAAGTATGGAATTTTCTTTAAATTGGGGTTACATTTTTGTCAGGTTTTAATGCAAGTGTATTTGGTGAATATTTGTTGTGTTCTACATCTATGGGGCTATAGAACACCTAGTATGGAATTTGAACAGAATTTATAGGATTCCAGTCTGCATGAAAATCTTGTAAAATCCAAAATTAAAAAAAAAAATGTGCGTAGGACATACTATGTCACTTTTTTTGTGTGTGTGTGGGGGGGGTGGCATTACCAGGGAATGAACTCAGGGACCCTCAACCATTGAGTCACATCCTCCCCAGCCCTATTTTATATTTTATTTAGAGACCGGGTCTCACTGAATTGCTTAGTACCTCATTTTTGCTGAGGCTAGCTTTGAATTCACAATCCTTCTGCCTCAGCCTCCCAAGCCTCTGGGATTACAGCTGTGTGCCACTGTGCCCAGCTCTATTTCACATTTTAAAAACTGCTAATTGTAACTTTATAGATCATTAATATAAATGTTTGTCTCCCTTGAGATCTTTAAATGACTTGATAGTGTGTAAATCAAGGTATGTTTGTACTAGGGCTCATCTAATTCATTCATTCTACAAACAAGTATTGAGTCCCAATTTTGTCAGTACTGGCAATTTATATTCCAGTAGGAATGGATAACCGTCAAGTAAATCCATAAACAAAATCATTTTATTTCAGGTAATGATAGGTGTTATGAAGAAAATAGGATGCTTTGATGTGGAGGAAATCACTTCCGAATTTGAGCAGGGGCCTAGACAATGTCCTCCAAAGACACAGACTTTTTTCCCCCCAGTACTGGGGAATAAACCCAGTTCCTCAAGCATGCCTGGTAAACACTCATAATCTACTTACATCATCATCCCCTTTTTAATTTTATTTTGAGACAGGGTCTTCCTAAGTTGTCCAGGCGAACCATGAACCAAGGATCTTCCTGCATCAGTCCCCCAAGTAGTTGAGATTATAGGTGTTTGAAACTATGCCCAGATCAGACTTTTTACTTATTTGGTTTTTTTTTTTTTTTTTTGGTACTGGTGATTGAACACAGAGCCACACGCTAAGTAAGCACAAGCTCTACCACTGAACTACACCTTAAGCCTCACACACAAACATTTTAAACATGACCAGTTCAAGTTTCCACAGCCTTTTTCTCACTATCTTAACACCATGCCTATGTTAGAATTACCATTTGGTTTGTCCCCAGAACAAAAATTTAAATAGTCTCAATTAAATGTAAAGGAACAGGTGCAGTGGCACACACCTGTAATCCCAGTGACTAGGGAGGCTGAAGCAGGAGGACCACAAGTTCAAGGCCAGTCTCAGCGACTTTGAGAGGCCCTAAGCAACCTAGTGAGACCACATCAAAATTTTTCAAAAAGGTGGGGGAGAGGGATGCTGGGGATGTAGCTCAGTGGTAAAGCATCCCTGGGTTCAATCCTCAGTAGCAAAAAAAAAATTTAAAAATAAAAAGTAAATGTAAAGGGTGGTGGATTTAAACTGCCTAGCATGCCTGAGGCCCTGGGTTCAGTCCTCAGCCCTGCAACAACAAAAGTAAATATAAAGACAGGATCAGTAGCACACACCTGTAATCCCAGCTACTCTGGAGGTTGAGGCAGAAGGACTGCAAGTTTGAGGCCAACCTGACCTCAAAGTCAACCTTGACTCTGTCTCTAGATAAAAAATAAAAAGAGCTAGGGATGCAGCTCAGTGCTAGATCACCTGCCTAGCATGCAGGAGGCCCTGGGTGCAATTCCTAACACTACAAATTAAAAAAATAAAAGGAAAATGAATATAAGTATTCATTACCATCTATACAAGGATTTGTTCTTCAGGTACACAAGGGAGGAAAGATTTCCTCTGAAGGGAAGGTAGAAGACATGCAGTGCTGTGGAGAGTGAGAAAAGCCAGGTAGTGGGAATTTGTGATTTAGTGCTTGGAGATTTGAAGGTGATAAGAGACAGTTTTCAAATTTTTATGACTTGAATCAGGTCCATCCATTTTGTATCTTGCTTAACAAATTCTATCAACTATCAAAGCCCACATTTGACACTAAATGTATACAATTATCAGTCCTCCTATTATCTCAGGTTAGGAAAAAGAATACACAGGCATATTGTGAGTGACCACAACAGTCAAGCCTTTTACTGCCTTTTAAAAGTTAAGCCTTTTACATTTATATTTCTCCAAAATCACCAGTAGTAGATACAGTATATGGTAAGTAGACTTGAGGCCATCGGCTCAATCCCTAGAATTGCCAATCAATCAATAAAATAAAACTACTGCTAGATCTTTAGGTGTGCTAAAGTACCCTCCAAACATAACTAAAGTGTAAAATAATGTAGCATGTATTTTATTTACTTATTTATTTTGGTACAAGGGATTGAACCCAGGGGCCTAACCACTAAGCCAGTTCCCCAGTCCTTTTTTTTTTTCTTTTTGGAACCAGGGATTGAACTCAGGGGCACTCAGTCACTGAGCCACATCCCCAGCCCTATTTTGTATTCTATTTAGAGACAGGGTGTCACTGAGTTGCTTAGGGCCTCACTAACTTACTGAGACTGGCTTTGAACTCACCATCCTCCTGCCTCAGCCTCCCGGGGCCCTGGGATTATAGGCATGTGCCACCTCGCCTGGCCCCAGTCCTTTTTATTTTTTTATTTTTAAACAGGGTCTGGCTAAGTTGCTTAGGGACTTCTAAATTGCTAAGGCTGGCTTCTAACTTGGGAACCTCCTGCCTCAGCCTCCTGAGTCACTGGGATTATAGTCATGCGCCACTGCATCTGGTTTGGAATGTATTTATGAAGGAAGTCAATTAAAAGACAAAATTAGTAGACAGAAATGAATAAGGAAGTAATATTCTAGAATGATCAGATAGGGAGTTTCCAGCAATTCATAAATTTCAGCATCTGACATTGTGAGGCTTTCCGAAATCAAATATCCATCATTCTAAATGCAATTAAGTTCACAAATATTTTAGAGGTCCCTAATATATCAATCAGAGTTCAGTGAGGAACTGAAATGATGAATAGCTAATGGTCCTGTTCCTTAAAAACTTCATAATCCTAGGGCTGGGGATATAGCTCAGTTGGTAGAGTGCTTGCCTCGTAAGCACAAGGCCCTGGGTTCAATCCCCAGCACTGCAAAAAAAAAAAAAAAAAAAAAAACTTCAGAATCCTAAAGAAATAAAAGGCTAACTGTAAAATACCATATATTTTAGAAGCATTATAGAGAGTAAAACTCTTCCATAGTGTGAAACTACAGAAATAAGATAATTAAATCCAATACAAGTATACGTAAATGCTGTCTAGAGGAACTGATATTCTGGCCAAAGTGAGTCCAACCATGATGGGTAGTAATGATGTTTCAGGTAGAGAACAAAGTGACCAAAGATGCCAAGATGGGAACACACAGGCAATATTCAGGGGACACAGGATAGATATTGGTGGTTAAAGGACAAAGCAACAGTTTGGGGAGAGGGAAGCTATATAGATAGAATAGTTAGCAAATAATGAGATACCTAGGAAAATGACTGACTTAAGTGTAAAGAATGGATTGAAGAGGCAGGAATATGCATTAATTCCAGTTCATTTGAAAATTACTTATGGCCCACCCATTGGAATTAGACCTCAAACTCAGGGACTAGAGAATTTTTAGTGATAAGAATGGATGATGGTTATGACTGTTACAAGGAAGAGTTGAAAATGATGCTGCAATTCCAAGTATGGGTGACTGAGAAGCAGTTAATGTCAAGTCACTAAGCAGAAGTAGGTGTGAAGTAGAATAGGTTTGGTCTGGGACATGCTGTTGACCTGACAAAACTGATGTGACATAACCTATTTCCTGATTCTTCCTGGGACTGTCCATAAGCTATTACCACGACTAGTATAACACACTGGAATAACCCCTTAGGGATAGAGTGCCACAGACACCATCCCCATGTGACACATTCTGTTCTGGTGACTGGAGAGTTGATTTTTGAGACTGTTGAAAGGTTCAAATCCTCTTGATTGCACAACGATGAATAAGCACCCACAGGTGTACTTCAATAATATTTATGCCCTCACAAACACAGTTACAAATTATGATTTGCAGACTGAAAAGTAGTCTTTATTCTAAGGACAAATCAATTTAACATTCTTCTATCAAATTGCTTTTGGGGGTTTGGGTTTCAGACACCCCACCAGAGAAATTAACCAAAGATGCCTATCTGAAGTTAAGTCTGCTGTTGAAGGTAATGAACATCTTGGGTTGTCTGTCACTAGAATCCTGTTTAACAATTCACGTTCTGGAGCCAGCCAGCAGTTTGGAATCCTGCTTCATCACAAATAGGCAGAGATCTTGGACAAGTTACTCAATCTCTTCTATCACAAATTCTTTTACCTGTAAAGCAGGCACGCCTCATTCATTAATTCCAGAGCCATGACGGAGGTTTCCCGGTTGCCAGGTACTGTGCTAAACATGGGTTTACAGCGGAGAGGACCACTTTTGGAGTTAACATCCTAATGCGGGGAGACAGGCGGTTATCTTGTTTCCGAATGAAAGGCTGGCAGCGTGAAGAATCAAACGGGACAGTTCTTGTAAAGCTTTTCGTACAGTTAACTCTCAAATGGAAACCAGCTATTGGTTTAGGATTCGCCCCTCCCTACTCCCTACCAAAAACAAGTAAATTCTCAAAAAAGAAAAAGCTAGTTATTTCAAGTTTCACCGTTTCTACAGATCGCTTTTGGGATGGGGAGGACCTTACATTCTCCCCCGACACAATTCACTGCTCTTTCCCAGACCCACGGATCCCCGGGAACGTATCGCG
This sequence comes from Glaucomys volans, assembly GCA_020662805.1. Classification (NCBI taxonomy): domain Eukaryota; kingdom Metazoa; phylum Chordata; class Mammalia; order Rodentia; family Sciuridae; genus Glaucomys; species Glaucomys volans. The sequence continues at coordinate 613,683 of JAJEJO010049716.1, forward strand.
GGGAGGAACCTCTCCTGCCAGAGAAGATCCTCAAAAAAAATTTTAAAAAAGCCCCTTTGGGAGTTGCCAGGACTGAGATGTTATGAGGTGGGGTGAGGGGTCTGTGAGCGAATATTCAGAGCTCATCTCGCCGCCCCACAAAGGCTGAGCGCAACAAACACAGGTTTTGGATCTTTCCCCAAAGCAGGACAGTGAGAGAGCTTCCTCGCCCCGCCGCCGGGACCCGAGCCCACTGATCCCCGCCCAGATAACAATGGCGCTGGCGAGGGCGGGGACGCGCGCCGGGGTGGCCGGGCGGGGGCGGAGGGAGGCCACCGATCCCTCCCGGGCCGCTCGAGGGCATCACGTGACAGACGCCCCGCTCTGCCCCGCCCCCAGGCCCGGGCGGGGAGGGATCGGAAAGGGCGGCGGTGCTGGCGACCAGGCGACGACGGAAGTGACGAAGAGGCGTATCTCGCTGCGTGCAGCGACGTGGCGGCGGGGTCGATGCCGGGCGGCGGAAGTGACTCCAGCGCCGGGACCTGAGTGTTTGTGTTTTGGTTTGTGAAGGAGCCGGCGGCCGGCCTGAGGGGAGGAGGCGGAGGCGGGAGGAGGAGGAAGAATTAGTCGGAACTCGACCGCCGGCGGTGGCGGTGGCGGCGGCGGAGGAGGAGAAAGGAAGGAGGAAGGCGGAGCGGAGAGAGGCGGAGACGGAGCCCGACAGGGGCGGCACCACGGCTCCAGCTCCTCACCGTCCAGTGTGAGGGGAGCGGCGCGAGGAGGAGACGCCGCCGCAGCCACAGCCTTATTCGTCTTTCGGGCCACGCCTGGGCCTTACCACGAGGAAGCTGCGGCCCCGCGTGGCGCGGTCTCAGGTAACCAAGCCGCCTCTCCCCTTGCACAGAGCGGCCCCGGACCCCAGGTTATCTGCGGTCCCCAGCCTGTCCGCGGCCCTGAGCGCTCTGAGCCTCCCGCCCCCTTCTCCCTCGCGCGCACCGTCCCTCTGAACCGGAGAGCTATTGAGCCCGGCATCTTGTCCTGCCAGCTCTGGTGACTCATCTCTCAAAGAGGTCCAGAGACCGGGATTTGGGTACTAGCTCAGGGAGCGACGGGTGTCACCCTCTTCCCTTCTCAAGATGGCGCCGTGGAAAGAGTCCTGGAGGCCACGGTTCCGCCTGGCCCCTGCCCTGGCAGTCCCGAGGGTCGAAGTGAGAGCTAGGTTGGGGGAGGATAGAAAGATGACCCAAGGGCCTGTCGCGTGTCGCTCGCACCAGCCGGCCGGGCTTGGCTCTCAGCTACTCAGGTGGTCCCCAAACCGGAGCCGGGGCCTACAGCTGGTATGGATTTGGGGAGCTCCGCCTACCTGCGACTTCCAAAGACGGGTAATGGAAGCGGTGGGAGGCTCGTCAAAATAAGCTGGCCAGAGACTTTCATCGCATCTATAGTAGGTGGTGAACCGCGGCTTTCAGGAAATTCAGGATAATTAGGCCGCTGAACCTCCTTAGTGGGCAAACCATGAAACTTGCTCTGGTATTCCTTCCCCGGAAGCAGGTTACCCCCCTGAGACTTCCAGACCTTTTAAACTCTGAACGTCGTAGTTCACATACTTAGTTTTTGTCTCGCCGAAGTGGAATCAACTTGCCTTTTACATAGGTACCTATGTGTACCTCGGAATACTCAGGACTGTCCAGAATCTTTATTCTTAACGTAAAATGGAGGTAATTTGAACTTGCAGGATTGTTGTAAGCGAAGTATATAGAATAGTGCCTGGGACAAATTTAATGCCCAGTAAAACATTTGATCAGAGAAGACCTAAACGGACTTCTATGTATAGAATGCAAACTGGGTTTTAAAGATTTAAAATGCATATTATGCAAAATCCTTGTACAAAACAAGTTTCAATAGTAAGTACAAGTGATTTGATTGATTGCACATAATTTTGCGTGTGTTTCAGAGGTGCTGGGAATTGAACCCAAGGCCTTTTGCATGCTAAGCAGACACTCCATGGAGTTCACAGCCACAGCCCTTGCATGTAATTTTTAACCTTAATGTTATGGTAACTATATAATTATAATTGTTTAGTCTATTTTCTGCTTGAGATTTTTAGGAGTAATAGTGATTCGGTAGCATTTTACTTTAAAAAGCAAAGCTAACTGGGACTCTTGTTAGGGGTTTCTATGGAAATTGTTCTTTTCCCTGAAATTTTGGAAGTACCATAGAAATTTGGAGCATGTCCTTGATAAGGTATTTACTGTTGTAGATAAAATCTGGAAGTGTTTAAGTTGATAACATGTATCTGAAAATTGCTGCATAATCAGTCTTCATGACAGTCTATTGATGTGTGAGCATTGTTTCATCAAAGGGCTACTTTTAATTGCCATTTTCATCTACTGCTATGTAGTAGGCAGTGTATTAGAGGTTATTTCTATATATTGTCTAATTCTCACAACAGCCTTACAAGTTGGGTAGTAGGGAAATTGAGACTTGGAAATTTAAAGAAATAAAAATTGGCATAGGCAAGATTAGACCCCCAAATCTGTTATGTTTTTGAGGGTGAAGTGAGTTGGTAGTTTTATTTATATCCTATTCGTTGGGAGCAACTTAAACATCATGTCATTTCATCTGTAAATATGTCAGGATATATTGATAAAAGACAAGGACTCTTCAGAGCTAGCATTTGAATAAAGAAAGGTGATTTTATTGTCCTAAGAACTGAGATTTCATGAATATTTTAATGATAAATTTATATTATTGAGGGTATTTTTGTATAAACTCATTTTGTGGTGAAGGCAAACTTAGGTAGCTCAATAAAATATAGCAAGGTTTTCAGGGAGGGAATCATTAATGAATTTTATTAGTAAAACTATATATATATATTTTTTAATATACTGGGGATTGAACCCAGGGGTGCTTAATTCCCACATTCCCAGGCCTTTTTTATTTTGAGACAGCAGGATCTCACTAAGGTACTGAGGCTGGCTGTGAACTTGTGATCCTCCTGTCTTAGCCTCCCAAATCTCTGGGAGTTGCTGGGCTTGTGCCACCATGCCCGGCTATAATTAGTATTTCATTAAAGGTGGGAGTGAACTATTGATTTCTGGGGAAACTGAAAGAGACTACTTCACATATCCTCTAATTCCTTTGAGATTGAAAATTAGCATTATTATATAGACGTAGAATCTGCCATTCAGGCTATTTTTTTTTCCAAATGTTGTTGCTCTATAGAAAATAATAGCACATATTATTAACCTCAAAACTGTAAAAAATCCATGGTTAGTGTTAGTAAGTCACTACTGATTCTACCAGATATAGAACAACTGTTAGCATTTCTTTGGTGTACTTGAACAAATCTGGAAACAAGTTTTAAGTGTCATCAACTAGGCACACAAACCTGAAAGCTTTAAAATATTTGTTGCCCTAAAATTATCATCAATTAAATTAAGCTATTTAACAGAGACCTCCCAATACTAAATCTTAAGTTACGTTTCAGAAACTTTCCATTTATTAACTTTTCTCCAAATAATTTAAACCCATGTAGTCTGGCTTCAGAAACTGAACTCTTGAGTCACCTGTCAGGTTGCCTGGGTTTGAAACTCGGCTCTGTCTCACTTCTGTCACAGTTACTGTATGACCTCAGTCAAGTTACTTAACCTTTCTGTACCTTAGTTTCCTCATTTATAAGGATCGTACTTAACTTATATTGTTGAGTGGCTATGTTCTTCTAGGAAAGTTAAGTTTAGAAAAATTAAAGCCCTGAAAATGGCAAAGTGAATTTACAAATTACGAAGTGATCAAGGAACTTAAATGTTATGCCTGAAATTATTTCTTTAAAAGGTAGAAAATAAAATAAATGGCATTGAATGATGTCCAGTTGAGGTTGTAGTTATATAATAATGTGCTGTGGGCCAAACTTATTGAAGTCTTGAATACTAGGCTTGCTTTGTTTCACTGATTTGTATATTTAATTTATATTTGTTTCTTCACAGGTTTCTTTACCTCTAGAAAGAAAAAAAATTGACACTTTGCATCCTGGAAGTGCATTTAGAAGTCTGAAATTAGAAACTTCTTTCAAATTTGGACATGGCTAATCGAGGAGCAACAAGACCGAATGGGCCAAATACTGGAAATAAAATATGCCAGTTCAAACTAGTACTTCTGGGAGAGTCTGCTGTTGGCAAATCAAGCCTAGTGCTTCGTTTCGTGAAAGGTCAATTTCATGAATTTCAAGAAAGTACTATTGGGGGTGAGAACCTCTTTTTCCTTGAATCATTTAATTTAATCCTGCATTGACAAAAAGTGTTTTGGTGTTCCAAATGGGTGATTATGAATACCTAAATAGATTATTCAGGAAAGAAAAGAGCTGTTCCAGCAGATTTGAAGCTTTAAAACCAATCTTGATTTTTGTTAAGATGACACGTCTCCTTATAATTTAATTTCCTGGTTAATTACCAACATGGTTGTATTGTAGCTAAAATACAGGCATAAGCATGAGTAGAATCAAAGTTATAATGATTTGAAGCTTTTTCAAACTAATACTAGTACTTGCTCAGTTACATTTTGTTTAGAAAGAATAGTAAAAGAATTAACCTTGAATTCTATGTAACAACTATTTTTTAGTTAGTTTACACTAATTTATAAAATTAAGTTTAAAAACTACTAGGGTATTCATGTAAGAATCCTCTTTAAAGTGGGAGAATAGAAAAAGGTATATAATTAATGGATAGGACATGAGAGGAAAGTGGGACCTGGAGAAAAAGTTGGGAGAGGAGGAAAAGATAGAATATTCACAGCGGTTGTGGTAGGATGGAAATGAGGGAAAGGTAAGATGCAGGACCAAAAGGAGACAATTAGCACTGTGATGTCAAAAGTAGACTAATAGAGAACCGAAGTTAATCAAACCCATCATTATAAGGCAATGGAGCAAAACCAGACTCTTTTAGGCCTGTTTCATCTGTGAAACAAAGCTTTAAAATTGGATGATGTCAGAGGAAATCACATTGCTTTAAGATTCAGAATGTTTTGCCATCCTATATTTTTAAACGTATTTGTGAATATAGTTTAACCCCATTTTAGAAAGTCTTTAGAAATACACAAAACAGATTTGACCAGTGATGTGTAGCAATTTCTTAGATGTAGAACTTTACACAGTGCTTTTAGTGTATGTTCATAAGCAAATACACTTGAGAATTTTGTTCATAACTTTAAGATCCTCATGCGATAAATTACAGAATTTACCTTGTAAACTTTTTATTATGCAAGGGAAACATACTAGGTAAGTTGTATTTCCAGTTTAAGGAATTCAGTATAATGGTGATTGTCAACCTCTTATTTCTGTATATCCTGTGAGTGTTATATTGTTTTAATGTTTTATTTTTTATAATTACTGAGCGTCAGCAGTGTAATTCATACCATGAAGCTTTTATTTTGAGTTTGAAAACTTTGGCTTTTAAAAAATGTTTATACATAATATATTATACATCCCTTGCAGTGTCTTTGGCTTAATAACAAAATATTAATCTCTCTTGAAGGTTTAACCTCCAGATACACCTTTGACCAGAGGAACTGACCCATCTAATAAAGAGTTTTAAAGACTGCTGGGTCATGTTCACCCACCCTAAACCATTTGATGTTCAGTGGTTTCCCAAAGTACATAGATGTTCTGGGTTAAATACCCTGGGTTAGAAAGGTTGGGACTTGCTATACGCTATTCTCCCCACCTTTCACAGTACATATTAAAATAACAAAAATTTTACATACTGAAATACATAACTGAATTCCTGAAAGGCCCAAGATGAGAATCTTCTCTTTGTGTGTGCATGTGTGTGCGCGCGCGCGCACATTGCTGGGGATTGAACCCAGGGCCTTGTGCTTGCAAGGCAAACACTGTATCAACTGAGCTTTATCCCCAGCCCAGAAAATTTTTTTAAAATAATCTATCTTCTAAGTTTATTTTTCCAATAGAAAAGGACTCAAAAAGACTATTTAAAAGGAAAATTTAACCCCACATCAGTCATCATTAATATACATTGCTGATATGTATCTATATGATTTCTATTTAATACCAGTTTAGATTGTGTACATTTGTTAATTAATTTTTCATAAAGATTGTATAAAGTTTCCTTAATGTTTTCTACTGTACAGATCAAGTATGACTGTTTAAAAACAACTTTAAAAGGAATTTGCATCCAAATGTCTGTGTTACTGGTTATTGTATACTTTTTCAGTATGCTGATTGCATATTTCTTCAGGATTTGAGATAGTACCACTATGATTACAGCTTTGGACACTGTTCTTTATGCCTTTAGTAACACTCTTTATCCTTAGGAATTGTGTAAGATCCTAAGCATGTTAAGGTCAAGGGTTTGAACTATTTTATAATCAACCCCAAAGGTCCCAAACTTATAAGTAGTGTATAATTTTGTTTGGACTAATGTGTGCTAGAAGTTATCTAACAAAAGTACCTGGTCAACTGTTTTGAGCTTAACTGGTTTCTATTTATATATTTATTTTGTTATTTGATTGCTTATCTCTGTTAAGAGTAGTTTGAAGAGCTCAAATTTTTATATCTGTTGTGTTCTATGCTGCACTCTTAAATTTGTGGTTTCCAGATCCTTCTATAATTTTAATGTTCTCCCTAAAAATAACTTGAGTCCTTGTTGCTTCACCATACCTGACACTACTCTGATATTGTAACACTCTTGATGAGGTTAGGTAGTTAGGTGTCATATATAGCAATTTAGGAAGTTCTAGCTTCTTTTTATAAGAGTTTAAGGTCTGCATGATGTTTATGTCCCTATTGTTTGTCTAAAACTAGCCCAGAGGTTCGTAAGTAGCATTAATGTTCCCTAATATACAAGCACCAGCATTACCTAGGAACTTACTGAAGTGTAAATTCCCACATTGAATCAAAACACTGAAGGGGGCCAGCAATCCAGGTTTTAACAAGTCCCCAAGAATGATTCTGATACATGCTAAAATTTGGGCTCTGAGTAATCAGCTTTAAATTTATACTAAAATTGGTTCTTCCACAAATGGAATAATTGACTGGCCAGCCTGCCTGCCCTCTGTTAAATTGCGGGTTTTTCAGAATTTTAAAAAATTCTGTTCGTGCAACTATTGTAGTTTGTGAATTCCAAGTATTGTGTATGCTCATATCACATTATCCAATATCATTTTCTGTGAGAACCCCTTCCTTACCTGTTTACTTGTCATCCATTCTTTGTCCCATTAAGGATATTCTTCTTCTCTATTTAGGGAATATGCACTATTTTCAGTAATCTGTACCAATGAGGCTTTTTCTTTATTGCCACAAGGATTCAGTGACTTATTATAAAGGAGTTAAGTGCCTTCTTTTTAAGTTACTAAGGTCAGCATGGCATGTTTTGGGGGGGGGGGGGTACTAGGGGTGGCTTGACAGGCTAGCATCTCCAATGAACTATATCCCCAGCCCTTTCTATTTTATTTTTGAGACAGGGTCTTGCTAAGTTGCCCAGACTGGCCTTGAATTTAGTCATATTCCTGCCTCAGCTTCCTGAGTAACTGGGATTTCAGGCATGTGTTACTACTGTACCTGACCCCAACTTGTTTCTCTTTTCTTTTTTCTTTTTAGTATTGGGGATTGAACACAAGGGCGCTTAACCATGTGTGAGCCACACATCCAGCCCTTTAAAAAAATATTTTATTTAGAAACAGTCTTGCTGAGATACCTTACTTGACAGGGCTTCTTATAAGTATTAATAAGAAATAATTCATGTGAAGTTCTTAATGCCTGCAACAGAATAAAATGCTTTTTAAGTGTTAGTACCACTACCAGTGTTAGTTTCTACCAAGTCATTTTTATCATTGTTGATATTTTTGTTGTAGTATTGTACAGTGGCATCATTTTGGAATGATGACTATTTTGGATGACCAAGTTGCTAATTCTGGCCTCAAACTTTGGATTCTCCTGCTTCAGCCTCCCCAATTGCTGGGATTATAGGCATGCACTGCCACGCCCACCAAAATTTAAAAAATATATATTTTCAAAGAAATATTTCCTAAACCTGAGCTTTCCTAAGAATGAAGTTTTGAAAATATTCAAGTAGGTAGTATAAGAATTTACAACCAAGTTTCTTAAAATTCTGTATGGTAGAGTTTTACTAATTTTCTCTCATCTCTTTCACAAATGTAGATAGTTATGTGTATTACATTAAATTCATGTCCCTCACATCAACTGAGTTACTTGTTGGAAGATTTCTCAGGAAAAAATTATACAATAAATGAAATAGTACCTAAATGTGCATGAAAGTTATTCTTGGTACTTTAGTTAATAATAATGTATACTTGAAAATTGCTAAGAGAATAGATCTTTAATCTCACAACTACAGAATGGTAAGTATATGAGGTAGTAAATATGTTAATGCATTTAATTTTAATTAAATTTATTTTTAGCTGGAATGCAATGTAATTAGCTTGATTTAATCATTTCACAGTGTATGCACATATCAAAACATCCCATTATGTGTCAAATAAATATAGTTTTTGTCAATTATACCTTAATAAAGCTGGGTGGGGGAATAAAGTTTCTTCCTAAACATAAAAGCCAGCCAAAAATTTAAATTTCAGTTATGTTTTCCCAGGAGCAGAAAGCTTTCTGTTGCCTTCTACTTGTTATTCTTTGGAAAGACTTATTAATATGTGTAAAGTGTAGGCTCTCTGTGCACTTATTTAATGTGTCTTTATCTTTTTGCATCTGCATGTTGTTAAATCTTTTTGAAGCTGGGCACAGTGGTGCATGCCTGTAATACCAGGTACTTGAGAGGCTAAGGCAGGAGGATCACAAGTCTGAATTCAGCCTCAGCAACTTAGCAAGACTCATTCTCAAAACTATAAAGGACTCACTGGTAGAGTACTTGCCCATCATGAGGTTCTGGGTTTGATCTGAAAAAAAAAAAAAAAAAAAAAAGTACTTTTTGAGAAAGGACAGAAGACCCATGGACCAACCACCAGCATATGAGTTTTGATCGTAAGAAAAATACTTTTGAAATATTTGTTGTGCTTTCTGATCCACTGAGTTAAATTTTGTGGAAGTTAGTCATTTGGTATCGAGTAAAAGAATAGTGTCTTGATTGCATATTTCCTTCTAGAAGGTATATGGCTGGGATTTGATAGGTTGTGTTACTCAGATAAATTGGTAGAGAGTTGGAATTTCATGTTAATTTGTACACTTAATCACATTAAAATGACTTTTTAATCTTACCATCAATTCTCCAATTTCCTAATTTATAATGTTATCATTTGTAACTTTTTCTATGAGTTGAAAATAGGCTTAGTTCTAATCCTAGTGCCTTTTCATAAACATTTATATGAGCCCACTTTGCACATTTGTCAAGTGAGATTATTGAAACCAGTCTTGGTGGCACACACCTTTAATCCCATCTACAAATATATTTTATTCAGATTTACTGAGCTCCCAGCACTAGTATTAGAAATCAAAGGTGACCTTTTAGTTTCATGTGAGTAATGGATTGAGTAAATGTTGTAATCTAGTACTATATATATATTAAAGTAAGTCAGTGACATTATCATCCCTTTTTATATTAAGTCTAAATCTCCAACTGATGGTGTTATAGATGTATGTGTGCCTTTGTGTATGTGTGTGTGTGTGTGTATCCAAAAGAGGATATACATAAAAAGAAAGTGTGTTCTTAGTTGCATTCTGAAGAAATGTAAATTTGCATAAACTTTAGTGCATTGACCTGCTCTGATCTATTCTGGCTGTAGTCAGTTCGCTTTTGCTAGCTTTGTGGTTCTTTCTGTTCTGAATATTTATGGTTTCTGGTTAATTGACCTTGCAGTGAAGGACCCATAAAAGACATGGAGTAGTGGTGAATGTTGTGGAAGCGTTTTAAAAATTTGCTTTTTAGTGGACCAAATAAGAATCATGGGCTGCAGGTGTAGCTTAGTGGTAGAACACTTGCCTAATGCGAGGGTTTGGGTTCCATCCCCAGCACCACAAGGGGAGGAAATTCTGACTTGATAAAAACATGAGAAATTTTGGAAAATTGTTCCTTTCTCCCTTTAAAAAATGTTGTGTAATCTGATTTTCCATGTACATAATTTATGGGGCATTCTGAGTTAATTTATAATAGAATAATTTCATTATTGGGTATCATCATTGAGAGCCTTGTCAAAAGGCCTCTTTGTAGAAAACAGGTATCTAAGATAAATCATTGACTCTCTTTTTTATGGGGGTGGAGGTTGAACCCAGGCCACTTTAACCATGGAGCCTCATCCCCAGCCCTTTTTATTTTTTGAGACAAGGTCTCGCTAAATTGCTTAAGGCCTGGCTTAGTTGGTGAGACTGACTTGGAACTTGCAGTCCTCCTGCCTCAGCTTCCCAAGCCACTGGATGTTTTGGGGAGGAGCTGTCCTGGGAATTGAAACCAGGGCTTTGCGTATTCTAAGCAAGTGTGTTCTACCACTAAACTACACCCACAACCCTCTATTTTTTGAGATACGTACCCAGGTTTGCCTCAAACTTGTAATCCTTCTACCTCAGCCTCCCAAATAGCTGAGATGACAGGTGTGCTTCACCTGACCATCATTGACTGTTTTTCTGTAAATGTAACTCTAGCTACTTAATTTCTAAATTCCTTGAGGTAAGACTATTACTGAAGTCACATGTTGAACTTTGAAAATAAATAAATCTTTAGTACTTTACAAATATTGCAAAACAAAATAAAGTGTTGCACAACAGCATTTACCTTCTTCTTAAGATAACATAAGTGATGAAAAGGGTAGAAGCAGGACAAGGAATCAGTCACTTAGGATTTTTTAACCTCTCTTTGGACAGTTGAAGAGATCTGATTGGTAGTAACTGCATAATTACTGGACACCTTTCAGCTTTTCTCAGTTGAAAAATAGGTCTTTTATCTCTACATAAAAGTAAAGTCAGAATATGTTCCCCTTTGTAGAGTGAGTTCATGTTGCCGTTCAAACATGACTGAATAGAATTCTTTTTCTTGCCCTATTGCATTCATAAGTAATTTGCAAGTTTTAGAAAAATGTGACTTCAAAGAAATACCAGGTAATAAGATAGTATACTTAAAATGGTTACATGCATTATTTGTAGAACTTACATAATATTTTCACAAGGTTCATTTGTACTTTACCATGGCTAAAAAATTAGTAAATATTAATTTTATAGATGAGAAAACTGAGGCAGGTAGCTTAAGTAGTTTACCTAATGTTTTGCAACTGAAAAATGAGATTCAAGATGGATCTTCAGTGTAACCCTTGTTCTGGAATTGAGTGAGAGAGAGTGTGTTTCCTTTTTGTGTGTTTGTGTGTTTTTCCTTGCAAGAAACTTAGACTCAAAAATCTGGTTCAAAGTTAGAGTTAAGGTACACGACAAGTTTTCATTATATAATATGTAATATTTGACACAGGAATCCACTTTATGTGTCACTTAAGGAAAACAATATGAAAGTAAATATTAGATAAAATTTAAACTACTCATGTTTCTAAATTAATATCACTGTTTTCATATTATGCTGTCCACATAAAGGGCTAGGGATATAGCTCAGCAGTAGAGCATTTGTCTAGCATGCACATGACTCTGAGTTCAATCCCTAATACCAAAACAAATTTTTTTTTTTTTTTTTAAGATTTACTGTGAACTCTTTCTCATCTGCTTGCCCACTTAGGTCTTTTCACCAGTGATAATGTCACTTTGTGGCTTTGTCATTCAAGATTAACATTATAGATTGTTCTCCCCTTTTTACAAATTTTGAAACATATCAGACCTATGTAGTATACTGTATATTTTTTACTTTAATACTGTTATTCATTGTTGAGGAACAAATGACCCCAAAATTCAGAAACTTAGTTTTGTACTGGGAATTGAACCCAGGGGTGCTTTACCACTGATCTACATCCCTAGTCCTTTTTTATATTTTATTTTGAGACAAGGTCTCACTAAGTAGCAAGTCTGGTCTTGAACTTCTGATCCTCCTGCCTCAGCCTCTGAAATTACTGGGATTACAGGCATGTGCCACTGTGCCCAGCCAGATAGTCTTAACATATCTAGTGATTAATGCCAGCTCTTTTGGGGGGGGTTCTCAACTGAATCTGTTAGCTAGCACTGTCCTACATGTGGCCTCTCCACCTGCTCTGCGTTTTTCTTTACATTATGGCTGTCTTGAATGTCTCAAAAGTACCAGGTAGAAGCTGGGTGTTCTTTGTAACCTAGTCCCAGAAGTCACAGAGAAGTATCAGAGAAGTCACAGAGAAGTTCTATTCTTGACTCAGGCTGGCATAGATTCAAGGGACAAGTGCCAAATTCATACTAAGAATGTGATATGGAAAATCTTGGAGCAGCCATCTTGGAAAATACAATTCAATATGAAATCTATCCATATCAAAACAGCTTCCTCATTTTTCTTTGTGATAGTTGTACTGTGCCATTTTATTAATGGTAATATTTCTCAGTATTTTTGTGTTATTCATATTTATTTTAGTAACTGATAGTCTTACCCTTTTATTATTTTTTTAACCATTCCCTTACTGAAGTGTACATTTATTCTTTGCATTTTGTTTGCTGTTGAGGATAATCATCAAGTAGTGGATATCATCTTAGAACCTCCCTCCCCAGGTTTACTTCTATAATATCATATTTTTAAAATGTTTTTGTGCATTAGGGTTATCTTTTGGGGCTTATTTTGGTAGTCATATATGCATTATTCATCACTTTTCTCCCTTTGAGCACTCCCAGTTTCTTTGGAGAGTTGCTTGTCATAGATAATTCGGCTCTGGGATTACAGGTTTCCTGTAACTGTTTGGTGCCCCCTGCCACCCTCTGTTAATCTCAGGTTTAAAGTCTTCGGCGACTTGGGAGGCTGAGTCAGGAGGATCTCGAGTTCAAAGCCAGCCTCAGCAACTTAGTGAGGCCCTAAGCAACTCAGTGAGACCCTGTCTCTAAATAAAATACAAAATAGGGCTGGGGATGTGGCTGAGGGGCCAAGTGTCCCTGAGTTCAATCCTTGGTTCCAAAAAAAAATAAAAAATAGTCTTCCTTGTCTCCTCTATTTCCTTAAACCTTTTTTGTTCCTATGTTGTAAAATTGTCAACTATTAGAACTTTTAAATTCACTTTGCAGGTAGGCTTATTGCTAAGCATGAATGGATCACTTTGAAGGCCAGTAATGTCTTAAAGGTCTGGAAGATGCCTTTGAAGGCAGGAAACGTAATGAGCTAGATTCTTAAACCAGGAGGTAAGGGGAAAAAAGCCTCCTTTGCAAATTAATCTGGATGTTGGCCTTCTACATTAAAGAAGTTTAATTAAGTACTGTTGACCTATTTAATGAAGTGTCTATTTTCTGTAAAGCATCTTTCATAGACATTTTAATATATAGCCATCTATATTCCTTAAAACTAAGTTGACTTCATTAACTACTTCTGTGCTGTTTTGGGAGCTTTTGCCTAATACTTGTTAGTAAGTTGTAACATCTCCCTCTTCTCTTATTTTTTTTTTTTTTTAACCTTTCCTCTTTGTAATGATTACCTTTATTCTGCTTTCCAATTCCATATTTCGTAATATAGTCCAATCTAAGTTTATATTCCTGTTTAAAAATTTTTCAATCTTATGAGCAAAGGCTTTATTATTTAGGATTGTGCTTCTTGTGAATATACCCATAGGCTCTCATCCCTGAAAATTTTAGGTTTTTGGGTTTTTTTCCTTTGAAACAAGGAATTGAACACACGATACTTGACCACCAAGCTACATCCCCAGTCCTTTTTATTTTGAGACAGGCTGGCCTTAAACTTGGGGATCTTCCTGCCTCATTCTTCCTAGTAGCTGGGATTACAGGTGTGGACCACCATGCCTGGCTGCAGTATTTTCTGTTTGAATTTAGTCAGTGGGTATGCTTTATTCTCTGCTCTGCTCTATTTTTGTCCCCTTTCTTCTCTTCCCTACATTAGCTGAAAGATAACTTTTCCCTGACTACATGAGCATCTCTCCTGTCGTCATCTAACAGGTGCTTCCCCTGTACACACATATGCAGTTTTACAGAAAATAAAAATTATCTCAACTTTATTTTGCTTATTGTCTGCTCTACAGCATCCATATATTCTTCTCTGTATAATTTTATCTTCTGAAGTGCTTATGTCTGAATCTTTTGTTAGACTATTAGTACTTATTTCCCCAGCAAACCAGTTTCTATTTTTTAAAATTTATTTGTTCTAATTAGTTATACATGAGAGTAAAATGCATTTGTGCAACTTTGATATGTCATACATAAATGGAGTATAATTTCATTTTTCTGATTGTGTTGTAAAATCACATCAGCATAGAGTCATACATAAGGTAATGTCTCTTTCTTTCTACGATCCTTCCTACCTCCATACCCCTTCCCCTCCCTCCAGTTTCTATTTTTGCAGACAATTTTGGTACCTGGTTCTTGGTGCTATTTGGTCTATTTCCTATTATTCATCCCACTTATTGGATATTCATCTAAATTTTTGATCCAGATCCTTGAATTCATTTTTTGAATTCTTCAGTTGGTTCTAAAAACCTTTACTTCCCTTACACATCATTTCCTTTAAAAAAAAAAAACTTGGATTTTATGATCACAGTCTTCTGTTCCACTTCTGAGATCTTGAACAGGGCCCTCCCCTCCTTAGTTAATATATCTGAGAGTTTCAACAGAACCCTGAATCTAGTTTCTGAAAGTTCTACAAAGGAATGATCCATTGTGATCTCCCTTGGGGTCGGGGGCACTATTGTTTTAGTTTCTCTTATGTTTTTCTGTTCATATTTTCTTAGTATCTCCCTATTATGAAATATACCCTCCCTATTCCTGCCAGAAATTTAGATGTGTATACAGACACATGTGCATACACATACACACATATGTGTAATCTGTTTTTTCTCCAATAGATCATCTTAAAATTAGTTTTACCATAATTTAATTGCTATTTAAACTTACCAAGTCACTAGTGTTTTCATTTACTTATGTTTTCTTAAATATTAAATTCTTTCAGCATAAAGGTTTATATTCCATGAAATTATTAGATTAACAAATATCAGCATCTTATGGCATGGTTCCATGTTGTCAAAATTTTTTCCAAAACAGCCAGGTTCCATTGCATATGCCTATAATTCCCGCTGCTCTGGAAGCTGAAGCAGAAGGATCATAAGTTTGAGGCGAAGCTGGGCAACTTAGCAAGGCCCTGTCTCAAAATACAGAGCATGGGTTTTTGCCAAATCCTCTTTTTGTTTCATTTTGCTGGTTCAGAACATAGAATTGTTTTTGCTGTATTGATAGTTTTGTTCATTACTAGTAATGTTGACTACTTTTGAAGTCTTAAATTTTCGTATAATCCTGATTGTCATATGTGGCATTTTTGCACAATTCTAAAAAGTAATTCTTTTCTATCAAATGTGATACATAGAACATGGGAGGGCTAAAGATAGAGGTCAATGGTAGAGCACTTTCCTCACTGAATAAGGCCATGGGTTTGATCCCTAGCACTGCAAATAATAATAATTGTAACCTGGGTGGGAATGGTGTTTTTCAGTTTTATAGAATCATTTTAGATGTAGGGGAGCTTAACTTTAGTTTTCATTAATCTTTGGTTTAACAATAGCAATTCAATTTTTTTTCCTTTGCCCAGAGTATTATAATGTCTCTTCCTTGCTCATTATTTAGGGTCTCACATGTTATGGAACTTCAGTATTTGCAGATTTATCATGTATAGTTTTAGCTATTCTCAATGGACTTCAAGCTCTATGACATAACAATTTGTAGTTTTGCTGAGGAAGAAATGTTACTTGGCTTGCCTTCCACGCTTACTAATAGGAGCTCATCATGTAGCTCAAAGAGGGAGTCTGTTATGTTAGACAGGCCAGCACCTGCATCTCAACGCAGCTTTGTTTTTCTCTACTTGTCGTCGCGTACACAGTAACTCTCGAAGTGATAAAAGCTGTTTCTTTGTGAAATATGGGCCTGAAAAGAAAACCAACTGCTAGTGCTGGTGATGGAAGTCAAGAGAAAATGAAGAGGTCTAAGAAAGTGATGGTTCTTAGCCAGAAAATAGACGTTTTGGATAAATTAAAGTGGTTTTTCAGATTCAGGTAAGTTGGTGGTTGGCTAATGTTGCTACAGTATTGATGTAGTAGTTTATATTTCTGGTGGCAGAATTATTTTATAACTATAAATGACTAGTAAAGCTTTTTTAGGATGCACAAGTAAAAAATTTCACTTACACTGCACTGAATTTTAGAGAAGTTAAATATGTATATAGATCAACAGTTTATGTTCTTGGCTATTCTGCCCCAGTAATATTTCTGTCTGGTGCTGTAGCACTTTTCACTATTTTTGATATATTGTAATAACTACCTGGGCCTCTAATATTAGTCTTTTTCTTCTTCCCAAAATTATGCTGTTTTTTCATAAATGAACAGTGTTAGCCAGTTAAAAATATCTTGAAAGTGTTTTTTGTTTGAGATCATCTTTAGTTATATGGGTTAAGTATCCCTTATCCAAAATGCTTCAGATCAAGCCATGCACGCTGACACATGCCTGTAATTCCAGCTATGCAGGAGGCCAAGGCAGGAAAACTACAAGTTTGAGACCAGCCTGGGCAGTTATAGCAAGACCCTGTACCCTTATAGATACTATCTCTATATGCTGAGATTCATATTGTATAGAATTTTTTTAATAATTTTATGCATAAAACAAATTTATGGAATGTTTTAAATAATTTTAAACAAAACGAAGTTCTATAGTATGGAATTTTGTACTGTGGTATCATGTCATTGCTCTTCAATTTTTTAGTTTTGGAGCATTTCAGATTTTTGGATTAGAGATGCTCAACCTTATAATAATAGCTTGAAATATCTATTCCCAATTTGGAACTTTTCATGAATGGGGATTTATATTACATGGTAGAGAAGAAGAACTTCTCAGGGAACTTCTCCAGTCTATGAAAAGATAAAGATATATAAAACAGTAATTATAAAAGGTATGAAAAGGAAGTCTGAGAACACAGAGGTCGGAGATAATAACTGGGGTTGGATGAAGAAGAGTTTCTAAGTGGACTTAAGCAATGATTGTTTATGTTCTTTGTTAACCTGGGTTCCTTTCCCTTTCCAACGTGTTTTCACTTGGTTATTGCCAGTGTATTGTAATGATGTTGACTTCAGTTTGTTCCAGGCAAATTTAAGAGATTATCTGTTTTTGTTTTAGCTGAAGCCTTTGCTTTCATGATAATCCTGCTTTTCTCAGAATATCTCTTTCTAATAATTTATTATAAGACTATATAAAATAATATTAAATTATGGTGATATTGGATATCTTTGTTCTATGATTTAGAGAGAATGCCTAAGAACTTTGCTGTTAAACATAATCTGATTTTAGTTTGAAGGATGGAACATTTGCTAAAATCTCAGGAAGAATCCTAAGTATGTGTTAGGACTGGATATCAACACAGATGCCTTACTGTTGTTTATTTAAATAAAAATTATTTAATAAAAATTTTTCTTTTAGTATAACAGCTTTGTATTTCTAAAAGCATCCCTGTTTGCTCATGGGTTATTGTTCTTTTAATATATATTTCTTTGCCTATATTTTATTTGGCATTTTTGTACATATATTTAAAGAAGATTGGTGATCTTTGTGATAGTTTTACCTGGTTTGAGAATTGGACCATATTTTCTTTAAAGCAGCAAAACTTTTCCATGAGCCTAGGTTGATTTATAAAATTTTAAATGAATATTTTCATTACTAATGTGCTTTGTGGTCATTATATGTCTAAAAGAGAAAATCTGAATTTAGATTTTAATCCTTTCTGTCTTTTTTTGGACAAATTTGCATCAAAACTGTACTTGATTTCAGCTGTTAAATATTTTTTGATTCTATAAGAGTTGTTTTCATTACAGTTCTATATATCCTTTAACAAATACAGGATTTGGTAAAGGAAGTTTGAGCTGAAGTAGAATATATCTTTAAGGGTATTTGTGAGAATTCACAAAACTACATTAGAATCTAGTTCGGAGACATCTGTAATTATGTTTGCAAAATTCACAAGATTATAGTTACTGGTACTAAAACCAGCAACAAGTTGACCTACTAAAAATATGAAAAACAGATAGTATATCTAATATTAAAGAAATGTATTTTATTAGACATCACGCTTGATATTAATTAGTAAGTCTTATGAAAAATAGATGTACTGTTAAAATGTAGACAAATGAATCAAATATTTTTGGATGATATAGCAGTTTTAGAAAATGTAATTCAAGTTCATATCAATTTGGGAAGAAGTTTTGATGAAGTGAAACTAAAAGAGAGGAGGAATATACCAATTTATTATGGTAGGGCAGGGTAGGGATCTAAGTACCAGATTTAATGGAGGAAAGGAGTTGCAGGGTATAATGGCTGTTAACCAGCAAGCTGCTAAAGTGGACTCCGTGTGTGGTTCTTTTGGGAAGGAGGTTTGCTGGTGAAAGTCATTTTTTATAGTGGTACTTTCTTAGCATTAAAATTGGAATCAGAAGAGTATAGATGAAAAAGTACAAATTCAGAAACTCTTAGAGCAAAGAATAAGAGAGGTAGTAATGAATATTAAATATATGTAACAAACTAAATCTGGGCTGAAGTAATGATACACTAGAATGTGCCAGTAAAAACCAGGAAAATGGAACAGGGCATAGTGTTAGCAATTCAGATGCTAGCTATAAATATACAGTCATTCATAGGTATCTGTAGGGCATTGTTTCCAGATCATATGTACCACTGCCATCATCCTCACAGGTACCAAAATCTGCCAGTGCTCAAGTTCTTTATGAAGTATCTCTCCTCTCAAATACTTTAAATCATCTCTACATTACTTACAGTATCTAATACAATGTAAATATTGTGTAAATACTTGCTATAATTATACTGTAATGCTTAGGAAATAATGATAAGAAAGAAAAAAAATCTGTCTATGTTGAGTTTTTTGTTGTTTTTTTTTTGTTTTTGTTTTTTGTTTTTTTGATATTAGGGATTGAACCCAGAGATGCTCAACCCCTGAGCCACATCCCCATCCCTTTTTTTATTTTGAGACAGGATCTCACTGAGTTACTGAGGCTGGCTTCAAACTTGTGATCCTCCTGCCTCAACCTCCCATGCCACTGGGATTATAGGCACATGCCACCATGCCCAACACAGATACGCTTTTTTGTGAATATTTGCAGTCCACACTTGGTTGAATTCATGAATGCAGAAGACTAGCTGTTTTTTCTCCCCATTGGTCAAGAATATTAATTTATGGGCTGGGGTTATGGCTCAGTGGTAGAGTGCTCACCTAGCATGTATGAGGCCCTGGGCTCAATCCTCAGCACCACATAAAAATAAAATAAAGGTATTGTGTCTACCTACAACTAAAACATTTTTTTGAAAAAAAAAAAAAAAAAGAATATTTACATATACTTAAATTGCAAAGCAGTTTAGAAACACATTCTGTAACTTATTTAAAATTATAGCAAAATGTTTATTTTTGAAGTTCTAGAAATCAGTCCAAGGGCTGGTGTGTGCTGAGCAGGTGATCTACCACTGAGCTACACCTCCAGTCCCACAACAAAATTTTTATTAAACTTTTTCAATATGTGATTTCACTACAAAGGTCTCATGTAGGCATCTATATAATCTAGTTTTGAAGTACAGATTTTGCAACTAAAGTCTATTAACTACAGGTATGCAATGTATCATATTTTCCAGGTGTTTTTATTATGAAGGCATTTGCAAGAAAATGGTGAACTTAGTGATATTTTTTTTTTCAGCTGCTTTTTTGACCCAAACCGTGTGTCTTGATGACACAACAGTAAAGTTTGAAATATGGGATACAGCTGGTCAAGAACGATACCACAGCCTAGCACCAATGTACTACAGAGGAGCACAAGCAGCCATAGTTGTATATGATATCACTAATGAGGTAAGTACAAATGCCTTCTACGTTGAAACTAGATTGAATATCTATTTTTGGTGTTCAGAATTTTGATGGGACAAAAGATTTTGAAAAATCTTTGATAGCAGAATATTATCTATTAAAATTTCTGATTTAAAAAAAAACCTCAAATAATAAAATAGTCCTAAGAAATTTCCTTCCCGTAGAGTCTCCTCTTAAAACCTTGTCTTATAAAGATGCTTCCTTCCCATTTTTTGAGCTGATGCCAAATAGCTGTTCCTCTGTTTAACAGGAATCCTTTGCAAGAGCCAAAAACTGGGTTAAAGAACTTCAGAGGCAAGCAAGTCCTAACATTGTAATAGCTTTATCAGGAAACAAGGCTGATCTAGCAAATAAAAGAGCTGTAGATTTCCAGGTATGTTGAATTTAACTTTCACTTGAAGGCATATGTTGGTTTGCAAATGATTTTAAAACCATGCAAATAATAGAAAATAACAGACTTATAAAAAAAAAATGTGCTGTGCATACTAAAGTGTCTCTCCAGATGGGGTTGGAGGGTATAGCTTAGTGGTAGAGCACTTGCCTAGCTCATATATAATGCCTGGATCTTGTCTCCAGAATTGCACATGTACTCATATACACACCTGATAAACCTGAATTTTTAAACCTTATGTTATTGTAAAATAAATACTGTTTCAAAGATTTTGTCAACCTAACAGTTTTTAAAAATTGTTCACAAACAGTGCAGAAATACATAAAGCAAAAGCGATTGCTCTCCTGGTATGGTAGCACAACCCTATAATCCCAGCTACTTGGGAGGCTGGGGCGGGAGGATTGAAAGTTCAGACCAATCTGGGTAACTTAGTGAGACGCTGTTTAAAAAATAAGAAGGTCTAGGGACAGAGCCCAGTGGTAGAGCATCCCTGGGTTCAATCCCCAGTACCAAAAAAGAAAAAAAATAATTAAAAAAAACAACACTGATCTTGTTTGTATATTATTTGTGACAGCTAATTCAGAATGTTCCCTGCTACATAATAAAGCAAGTGTGCATCATTTGAAATCCTCTAATTAGACCTTTTAAAATTATTTGTTTTCTTGCTCCTAGCTTCTCTAACAGAAAAGTCTGGTTTGGTCATTATGCATATAATATCAGGAATGGAATGATGTTCTTTTTTTTTATTAGAGCATTATAGTTACGCATAGTTGTTTGGTTCATTTTGACAAAATCATTTTTGCAAGGAATTTGATTTCAATTGCCATTACTCCCACCTTTTCCCCTCCTCCATTTTCCTTCCTCTACTGATCTTCCTTTCAGTCCTTTATTTATTTATTTTTGATTGGTACTTTCTGTGCATACATAAAGATGAAATTCCTTTTGGTGCATTTATATATGCATATAACATGATTTTGTTAAATTAATTCAATATTTCCTTCCCTTTCCCATCCTCCCTCCCTCTTTCTTGTTTTCCACCTTCTAGTCTACTGATCTTCCCTGTATATTTGCTCTCTGATCCCACCCCAACAGCCTTCTCTTCCCTTTTTCTTTTTTTTTTTTTTTTTAATGGTGATAGATGGAATGCATACACTGAGAGAAAGCAAACTATTTCTTGCACCATTAGGTATTAAGCTGAGCATATTACACACATAGTTTTCATTCTGTTTTTGTACCAACTTTGTGGTGTGTGGTAACATCTATTATTCTTTCCTAGACAGTTATCTCCCTATTATGGAATAGTAAGAGAGAGCACTAAATTATATTCAAAAGTGGCCCTGTCATTACAGTTCAAAGGAATCTCAGTTTTTTGTCAAATGGGACAGATAATTGGTTGTCCTCTGAACAGCTGTGAGGATCAAAAGCAGTATATATGTAAACTGTAAAGCATGACAAAAATGTAGGGCGGTAATGTAATTTTCAAAAGAATGATTCATGAGATGTTCAAAATTATGTTACTCTAGAAGTCATTAAGAATTAAACATGAGAATGTCATTCAGTGGTTGAAGTCAGTCTTAGACATTTGATTTCTCTTAGTCTTCATTACAGTTAATAGGCATAAGTAAAATTCATCATTAAAATCAAAGAGAGTTTTATATTTAGAATAGAATACTAATCCCTACCTCCATGCCTGCCCTAAACTTATTATTCGAAAGCAGATTTAATATTAGACCAGATGATCAAAGCAGGGTAGTGTGAGAAGTTAAGGCAAATGTATGTATGTATATATGTATATGTATATGGCTGGAATTGTAGCTCAGTGGTAGAGCGCTTGCCTAGCATGCCTGAGGAACTGGGTTCAATTCTCAGCACCACATATTAATAAATAAATAAAGGTCTATTGACAAAAAATAATTACCACCATATAATGCTTCTGTCTGTTGTAGCATATTACATAGTTGCTGATTATAGGAAATCAAGTTGGAGTGATAACAAGGAAACTTCCTTTTTCTGCAATAAAAATAAAGCAGTCATAGTATATGTCCATAGAATATATCTCATTTCTTTTTCTCTTTAACAGGAAGCACAGTCCTATGCAGATGACAACAGTTTATTATTCATGGAGACATCAGCTAAAACATCAATGAATGTAAACGAAATATTCATGGCAATAGGTAAAGTTAATAATACCTTTTTTTCTAAATGACAAATAGGCAAAACAAATATAGAAACATATTTGATTTGTCTGGATTAAACAATTCTTGAATTTTTAAAAATCGTGCTACTTTTCTAGGTTTGTTCTGCTAAGCAACACTGTTAGTAATATTGTTAAATTTGAAAAGTTACCACCTACTAGGTTGTAATGCATCAATTCAGGCAAGTTTCTTCCAAGTGGGTTATGCTTGGGAGTGGATATGATAGTTAAACACATTTTTCCAAAGCTTTCACCAAAAAGTTGGGATAAATACATATTTTCCTATGAGTATACTTTTTATACACAATAATTCTTATGTCTGAGAAATAAATTCCAAGACCTTCAGCACATGCCTAAAACCTTGGATAGTAGTGTTCAACTCCTATTTTTTAATACATTTTAAATCCTTTTTCCCCTTCACTCAGAAACAAGTCATTATTTTCATCTTTTAACTGTATTTCACATACTGTGGGCATAACTTTTGCAGTTTGAGGTAAAACAGCAAAACTAACACAGATTTCTCTTTCCATCACAATTTCATAGATTATTTTATTTTTGATTGATGGTGGGGATTGAGCCTAGAGCCTCAAAAGTCCTATGCAAGTTTGAGTTACATCTTCAACTCCAAGGATTCGTTTTTACTCTAGATCCTAGCATCAGATTTTTTTTTTTCTTAAGTCAATAACTTTTACCTTTTCACTTGAAAGAAGCACTTAATGGGTTTTCTTTGGCATATATAGACTGCCAGCATCTGTAATCTTGCACTTCAGAGCCTTTGTTAAGCAAAATAAGGGTTACTTGAACATAAATACTGCAGTACTAGACAGTAAGTCTGATAACTGAGATGACTACTAAGAAGTATTGGGCACAGGGTGCAGTGGCACATGCCTGTAATCCCAGCTATTTGGGAAGGTGAGAAAGGAAGATCTCAGGTTCTATGCCACCCTAAGCCACTTAGCGAGGCCCTAAGCATAGCAAGAACCTGTCTCAAAATAAAAAGGTTGGGAATATAGCAGTTAGTAGTAGTAATGGGCAAGTAGCATATACACTGTGAACACACTAGACAAAGAGATGATTCATGTCCCAGGTTGGACAGAGTGGGGTGGTGAAAGATTCCATCCTGTGAGTCAGAACAGCATACGCAGATTAAAACTTGTGAATTGTTTTATTTCTGGGATTTTCCATTTAACATTTTCTGACCTTACCCATTGTGGGTGACTAAAACCACAGACACATGGAGACTCCTAAAACAAAACAAAACAAAATCCAGGGCAATATTTACTATTAGTAACATTTAGACATAATATTCCTTTTTTTTTTTTTTGCTGATCAATAATTTGGTTTCTCCCTTGCTCTGAGTAGTGGACTGCTTTTGTTTTCAAGTTCTTTTGAAGTTAAGGTATTAATGAATATAACTCAGAAGAGTACATAATCTATTTGTATACAGATTGACTAATCAATTATTTTGGTGTTTTTTGTTTTTGGTCCAGGTGGTATTTTTGTTGCTTTTATTGTTGCTGCAATGCTGGGGATTGAATCAGGGCCTCATGCTTGCTAGATGAGCACTCTACACTGAACTAAATCCCCAGCCCCAAAAATTACTTTAGTATTAACACTGTATAGGAGAAGATTTCAGACACTGAGGCACAGGGTAAGGAAGGAAGGCAGAACAATTATCTAGGCTTTACCTCAGCCTTTTTTTTTTTTTTTTTTTTTTTTTTTTTGCGCAGTGCTGGGGATTGAACCCAGGGCCTTGTGCTTGTGAGGTGCCTCAGCTCTTAATAGTACTCTTATCTTTGCTTTAAGGTACTTTTAACATGGTAATTCAGTTTTTGATTATAGGCAATAAAATTTGAGTATCAAGCTTTTTTTTTTTTTTTTTTTGATGGACCTTTATTTATTTATTTACATGTGGTGCTGAGAATCGAACCCAGTGCTTTACACACACTAGGCAAGCGCTCTACCACTAAGCCACAACTATAGCCCCTCCTTTTTACTTTTAATAGTACAGTATTAGGTTGAAACTCTTGTAAGTCAGTCCCATTAACGGTTTTTTTATTTTTTTATTTTTTTTGGAACCAGGAATTGAACTCAGGGACACT
>JAJEJO010049716.1:658511-697925 GCA_020662805.1 Glaucomys volans
AAGGAGGATTGCGAGTTCAAAGCCAGCCTCAGCAACTTAGCGAGGCCCTAAGCAACTCAGTGAGACCCTGTCTCTAAATAAAATACAAAATAGGGCTGGGGATGTGGCTCAGTGGCCGAGTGTCCCTGAGTTCAATCCCTGGTTCAAAAAAAAAAAAAAAAAGACATACACCACATCTGTCTACCTCGATCACCCGCAGTCTACCAGCCTAGCGCTACATTTGAGTGCAGATTGCTCACTGACCGCCGCCTATCATTCGTCACTTGCCTGTCTGCCTGCCTCTGGCCTGCCCATCGCCTGCCTCTCACATAATTCATCACCCACCAACCGAGGTTCACCTGCCGATCGTCCACCAGTAGCCTGCAGAGCCTACGGACCGTCAGTGGATCGCCAGCTGCCTGCTGTTGCCTGGAAATTCACCATCACAGTACCCGCAGGTTTGGTTACACGTGGCTACAGCCATTTTTTTGGGGGGGGGGAGCCAGGAGCTGCAGGACCACCAGCCCGACTGACAGCACTCTGCCTTCAGGACCCCCGGCTTGACTGACAGCACCCCACCTCCAGGGGCCCAGCCTGACCACCTGCACCCCACACAGTCTCGGTGCCCATGCCCTGGGCTGCAGCTCACCATTTGCCAACACCTTTAGAAACCAGTGCAGCCATTTTGGATTATCCACGAAAACTGTCATTAGTTGGGGCAACTCCCATCCTGAGATGCCCACTGGAGACTGGAAGCTCATTGTCAGGTAGCTCTCATGCCACAGGCTACTAAAGACTAGGAAGTTTGAATAGGATATGATGGTTATAGTGTATATTTTTTTTCTCCTTTGTGATAGCTTTTAAACTTTTATTTCTATACTTTTCTTGCTCTCTACTTTCCTTTTGTTTACCTATTTCCTCAAGGGCTTTTTCTCACTCTTCCTATGATCTAGAATTTCTTCATACTCTTTTCTTACACTGTTAACAGTTACAGCCTACACCCCTCCCCATCCTCTTTGTCCTCCATTAGAAACTGGAGTCCTCAGTGCAAATCTGTTTGTTATACTGTAAATAATAATTGAACTCATCCTCTCTGTTTATTATGATGGTATTGTAACAATATTGTAACAAAAAGACTACTGTAACAATAGTCTTCATAGGGGCTATTTGGTTTACAGCTGCATCTTGTCTGTACTGGGTGTTGCTAATATTGATTCCCCCCCTTAAAGAAGAGGTTTCAGAAAACTATAGGGTCACTAAGCCTATAGGGCAGACACTACAATACCCTAGATCTGCATTGCTAGAGGGGAAGATACGTGAACAACATGAAAAAACAAGGGAGGAAAGTGTTCCAAACAAACCAAGATTCTACACTAATAGAATCCAATGACAGCATGGTAGAAGAAATGCCAGAAAAGGAGTTCAGAATATACATGATTAAAATGTTCAGAGAAGCAAATGATGAGTTAAGAGAGCAAATGCAGTCAATGATTGACCATTCCAAAAAGCAGCTGAAAGAGCAACTACAGGAAACAAAAGATCAACTCAACAAAGAGATAGAGATTCTGAAAAAGAACCAAACAGAAATCCTTGAAATGAAGGAAACAATAAACCAAATTAAACACTCAATGGAAACCATCACCAACAGACTAGATCACTTAGAAGACAGAACCTCAGACAATGAAGACAAAATATTGAATCTTGAAAATAAAGTTGCCCAAACAGAGAAGATGGTAAGAGATCATGAACAGAACCTCCAAGAACTATGGGATATCATGAAAAGACCAAATTTAAGAATTATTGGGATTGAGGAAGGCACAGAGATACAAACCAAAGGAATGAACAACCTATTCAATGAAATAATATCAAAAAATTTCCCAAACCTGAAGAATGAAATGGAAACTCAACTGCAGGAGGCTTACAGAACACCAAATGCACAAAATTACAGCAGATGCACACCAAGACACATTATAATGAAAATGCCTAATGTACAAAATAAAGATAGGATTTTAAAGGCTGTGAGAGAAAAGAAACAGATTACACATGGGGGAAACCAATACGGATATCAGCAGATTTCTCAGCCCAGACCCTAAAAGCTAGAAGGGCCTGGAACAATATATTTCAAGCTCTGAAAGAACATGGCTGCCAACCAAGAATCCTATATCCAGCAAAGCTAACCTTCAGATTTGAAGACGAAATAAAATCCTTCCATGACAAACAAAAGTTAAAAGAATTTTAACATA
Organism: Glaucomys volans; assembly: GCA_020662805.1. Lineage (NCBI taxonomy): Eukaryota > Metazoa > Chordata > Mammalia > Rodentia > Sciuridae > Glaucomys > Glaucomys volans. The sequence goes on from JAJEJO010049716.1 coordinate 660,734, forward strand.
GAAAGCCTGCGCTACAGAACATTCTCAGCAAGATATTCCATGAGGAAGAAATGAACAACAACAATGTAAGTCATCAAAGGGGGGGAACTATCCTAAAAGAAAAGTCAATTAAAGGAGAAACCAAGTCACATTAAAAACCAAATCCAAGCCAAAATGACTGGGAATAGAAATCATATCTCAATAATAACCCTGAATGTTAATGGCCTAAATTCATCAATCAAAAGACATAGACTGGCAGACTGGATCAAAAAGAAAGACCCAACAATATGTTGCCTTCAAGAGACTCATCTCATAGAAAAGGACATCCACAGACTAAAGGTGAAAGGATGGGAAAAAAGCCTACCATGCACATGGACTCAGTAAAAAAGCAGGGGTTTCCATCCTTATATCAGATAAAATGGACTTCAAGCCAAAGTTAGTCAGAAGGGATAAAGAAGGACATTACATTCTGCTTAAGGGAACCATAAATCAAGAAGACATAATGATCATAAATATTTATGCAACAAACAATGGCCCATCCATGTACATCAAAAAAATCCTTCTCAATTACAGATATCAAATAGACCACAACACAATAATTCTGGGTGACTTCAACACACCAATGTCACCATTGGACAGATCTACCAAACAAAAACTAAACAGAGAAACTATAGAACTTAATAACACAATGAGTAACTTGGACTTAACAGACATATAAAATATTCCATCCATCAATGAGGGAATACACGTTCTTCTCAGCAGCACATGGCTCCTTCTCTAAAATAGACCATATGTTATGCCACAAAGCAGCCCTTAGTAAATGCAAAAAAGTAGAGATACTACCTTGTATTCTATCAGATCATAATGGAATGAAATTAGAAATCAATGACAAAAGAAAAAACAGAAACTACTCCAACACCTGGAGACTAAATAATATGCTATTGAATGAAGCATGGATAACAGAAAACATCAGGGAGGAGATAAAAACATTCTTAGAGGTAAATAAGAATGACGATACAACATATCAAAATCTCTGGGACACTATGAAAGCAGTACTAAGAGGAAAATTCATTGCATTGAATGCATTCAAAAAAAAAAAGTCAACACCTCAACGACCTAACCCTACATCTCAAAGCCCTAGAAAAAGAAGAACAGTTCATCACCAAAAGTAGTAGAAGACAGGAAATAATCAAAATCAGAGCTGAAATCAATGAAGTTGAAACAAAAGAAACAATTCAAAAAATTGACAAAACAAAAGTTGGTTCTTTGAAAAAGTAAACAAAATAGATAAACCCTTGGCCACACTAACAAAGAGAAGGAGAGAGAAAACTCAAGTTACTAAAATTTGTGATGAAAAAGGAAATATCACACCAGACACCATTGAAATTCAAAACATAATTAGAAGCTACTTTGAAAACATATACTCCAATAAAATAGAAAATCTTGAAGACATCGACAAATTCCTAGAGGCATATGATCCTCCCAAACTGAACCAGAAGACATGCACAATTTAAACAGATCAATTTCAAGCAATAAAATAGAAGAAACTATCAAAAGCCTACCAACCAAGAAAAGCCCGGGATCAGATGGATTCTCAGCTGAGTTCTACAAGACCTTCAAAGAAGAACTTATACCAATACTCCTGAAAGTATTTAATGAAATAGAAAAAAAGGGAACCCTTCCAAATTCATTCTATGAAGTTAGCATCATTCTGATACCAAAACCAGACAAAGACACATCTAGAAAAGAAAACTTTAGGCCAATATCTCTGATGAATATAGATGCTAAAATCCTCAACAAAATTCTGGCAAATCGCTTACAAAAACATGTTAAGAAGATAGTGCACCCCGATCAAGTGGGGTTTATCCCAGGGATGCAAGGTTGGTTCAACATCCAGAAATCAATAAATGTAATTCATCACATCAATAGACTTAAGGTTAAGAATCATATGATTATTTCAATAGATGCTGAGAAAGCATTTGACAAAATACAACACCCCTTCATGCTCAAAACACTAGAAAAAATAGGGATGGTAGGAACATACCTGAACATTGTAAAGGCTATTTATGCTAAGCCCACTGCCAACATTATTCTCAATGGAGAAAAACTAAAAGCATTCCTTCTAAAAACTGGAACAAGACAGGGATGCCCACTGACACCACTTCTATTCAACATTGTGCTGGAAATGCTAGCCAGAGCAATTAGACCACAGAAATTAAAGGTATACGAATAGGAAAAGAAGAACTCAAGCTGTCACTATTTGCTGATGACATGATCCTATATTTAAAGGATCCAAAAAACTCCACCAGGAAACTTTTAGACCTAATTAATGAATTTAGCAAAATAGCAGGATATAAAATAAACACACATAAATCAAATGCATTTATCTACATAAGCGATGAATCATCTGAAAGTGAATTGAGGAAAACAACTCCATTCAAACTAGCCTCAAATAAAATAAAATATTTGGAAATCAATCTAACTAAAGAGGTGAAAAACCTCTACAATGAAAACTACAGAGCATTACAGAAAGAAATTGAGGAAGACCTTAGAAGATGGAAAGATCTTCCATGTTCTTGGATAGGAAGAATCAATTTAATCAAAATGGCCGTACTTCCAAAGATGCTGTACAAATTTAAAGCAATTCCAATAAAAATTCCTATGACATTCCTCACAGAAATAGAAAAAGCAATCATGAAATTCATATGGAAGAACAAAAGACACAGAATAGCCAAAACAATCCTGGGCGGGAAGAATGACGCAGGAGGTATCACAATACCAGACCTACTATAGAGCAATAGCGATAAAAACAGCATGGTATTGGCACCAAGATAGACAGATAGACCAATGGTACAGAATAGAGGACCCAGAGACAAACCCACATAAGTACAGTTATCTCATACTAGACAAAGGTGCCAAAAACGTACAGTGGAGAAAAGATAGCCTCTTCAACAAATGGTGCTGGCAAAACTGGAAATCCATATGCAATAAAATGAAATTAAACCCCTATCTCTCACCCTGTACAAAACTTGACTCAAAATGGATCAAGGATCTAGGAATTCAACCTGAGACTCTTCACCAAATAGAAGAAATAATTGGCCTGAATCTTCTTCATATTGGCTTAGGACCAGACTTTCTCAACAAGACCACCAGAGCACAAGAAATAAAAGGAAGAATCAATAAATGGGACGGGTGCAAACAAAAAGCTTTCTCTCAGCAAAAGAAACAATCAAGAATGTGAAAAGAGAGCCTACAGAGTGGGAAAAAATCTTTTCCACACACACTTCAGACAGAGCACTGTCTCCAAAACTTATAAAGAACTTACAAAACTGTACACCAAAAATGCAAAGAGCCCAATCAATAAATGGGCTAAGGAACTGGGCAGACACTTCACAGAAGAGGATATACAGGCTATTAACAAATATATGAAAAAGTGCTCATCATCTCTAGTAATTAGAGAAATGCAAATTAAAACTCCCCTAAGATTTCATCTAACTCCAATTAGAATGGCTATTATCAGGAATACAAGCAATAACAAGTATTGGCATGGATGTGGGGAAAAAGGCACACTTGTACATTGCTGGTGGAGTTGCAAATTGGTGCAGCCACTCTGGAAAGCAGTATGGAGATTCCTCAAAAAACTTGGAATGGATCCACCATTTGACCCAGCTATCCGACTCCTCGGTTTATACCCAAAGGACTTAAAATCAGCAAAGTATAGGGATGCAGCCACATCTATGTTCATAGCTGCTCAATTCATAATAGCTAGATTGTGGAACCAATCTAGATGCCCTTCAATTGAAGAATGGATAAAGAAACTGTGGTATATATACACAATGGAATATTTTCACTCAGCCATAAAAAAGAATAAAATTATGGCATTTGCTGGTAAATGGGTGGAGTTGGAGAATTATCATGCTAAGTGAAATAAGCCAAGCCCCAAAACCCAAAGGCTGAATGTTTTCTATGATCAGTGGATGCTGATACCTAACAGGGGGTGGGGGGGTGGCAGGGGTTCTGGGAGGGATAGGAAAGAATGGAGGAAGTATGGATGGTGTGGAGGAAAATGGGATGGGAGGGGATGGGGACAGGAAAAATAGTAGACTGAGACAGACAGTACTACCCTATGTAAATGTAAGATTATATGAACTGTGTGAATAAAAAAAAAAGACATGGACTGGCAGATTGAATTAAAAAGAAAGACCCAACAATATGCTGCCTCCAAGAGACTCATCTCATAGAAAAGGACATCCACAGACTAAAGGTGAAAGGATGGGAAAAAACATACCATGCACACGGACTCAGTAAAAAAGCAGGGGTTTCCATTCTCATTTCAGATAAAGCAGACTTCAAGCCAAAGTTAGTCAGAAGGGATAAAGAAGGTCATTTCATACAGCTTAAGGGAACCACAAATCAGTAAGACATAATGATCATAAATATTTATGCCTCAAACAATGGCACATCTATGTATGTTAAACAAATCCTTCTCAATTCCAGGAACCAAATAGACCACAACACAATAATAAAGTCACCTAGTAAGGTGACTTTAACACACCTCTCTCACCATTGGACAGATCTTCCAAACAAAAATTGAACAAAGAAACCATAGATCTCAATAACACGATCAATAATTTAGACTTAATAGACATATAGAGAGTATTCCATCCATCAATGAGTGAATACACTTTCTTCTCAGCAGCACATGGATCCTTCCCTAAAATAGATTGTACGTTATGCCACAAAGCTACTCTTAGCAAATACAAAAAGATAGAGATACTACCTTGCATTCTGTCAGATCATAATGGAATGAAATTAGAAATCAATAATATAATAAAAAACAGAAACTATTCCAACACCTGGAGATTAAATAATACACTATTAAATGATGCATGGATAACAGAACACATCAGTGGGGGAATAAAAAATTTCAGAGAGGTAAACGAGAACAATGATACAACATATCAAAATCTCTGGGACACTATTAAAGCAGTGCTAAGAGGAAAATTCATTGCATGGAGCACATTCAATAAAAGAATGAAAAGTCAACAAATAAACAACCTCACATTACAGCTCAAAGCCCTAGAAAAAGAACAGATTAACACCAAAAGTAGTAGAAGACAGGAAATAATTAAAATCAGAGCTGAAATCAATGACATTGAAACAAAAGGGACTATTCAAAAAATTGACAAAACAAAAAGTTGGTTCTTTGAAAAAATAAAATTGATAAGCCCTTAGCCACCCTAACGAAGAGAAGGAGAGAGAAAATCCAAATTACTAAAATTTGTGATGGAAATATTACAACAGACACAATTGAAATATAAAACATAATTAGAATCTATTTTGAAAATCTATATTCCAACAAAATAGAAAATCTCAAAGACATCGATAGGTTTCTAGAGACATATGACCACCCAAACTGAATCTGGAGGACATACACAATTTAAAGAGACCAATTTTAAGCAATGAAATGGAAGAAGTCATTAAGAGCCTACCTACCAAGAAAAGTTCAGGGCCAGATGGATTCTCAGGTGAGTCTACAAGACCTTCAAAGAAGAGCTCATTCCAATACTCCTCAAAGTATTCCATGAGATAGAAGAAGAGGGAACCCTTTCAAACTCATTCTACGAAGCTAATATCACCCTGATACCAAAACCAGACAGAGACACATCAAGGAAAGAAAATTTGAGACCAATATCCCTAATGAACATAGATGCAAAAATCCTTAACAAAATTTTAGCAAATCGCATCCAAAAACATATTAAAAAGATAGTGCACTACGATCAAGTGGGTTTCATCCCAGGGATGCAAGGTTGGTTCAACGTCTGGAAATCTATAAATGTAATTCACCACATAAACAGGCTTAAAGTTAAGAATCACATGATTATTTCAATAGATGCAGAAAAAGCATTTGATAAAATACAGCACCCCAGCCGGGCATGGTGGCGCACGCCTGTAATCCAAGCAACTTGGGAGGCTGAGGCAGGAGGATCACGAGTTCAAAGCCAGCCTCAGCAACTTAGCGAGGCCCTAAGCAACTCAGTGAGACCCTGTCTCTAAATAAAATACAAAGTAGGGCTGGGGATGTGGCTCAGTGGCCGAGTGTCCCTGAGTTCAATCCCTGGTTCAAAAAAAAAAAAAAAATACAGCAACCCCTCATGCTCAAAACACTAGAAAAAATCAGGATAGTAGGAACGTTCCTTAACATTGTAAAGGCTATCTATGCTAAGCCCACAGCCAAATCATTCTAAATGGAGAAAAACTGAAAGCATTCCCTCTAAAATCTGGAACAAGGCAGGGATGACCTCTTTCACAGCTTCTATCTTTCTCCTTTTTCTAAATTTAAAAAAAATATATATGTATACACACACTCACACAAATATCATGAACAAGCAGGATTTATTCTAGGAAGATAAGAGTTAGGAGTGTTGGCCCATGCCTGTAATCCCAGCTACTCAGGAGGCTGAGGCAGGAAGATCCCAAATTCAAGGCCAACTTCAGCAATTTAGAGAGATCCCATCTCAAAACAAAAAATAGAAAAGGGCTGGGGATGTAGCTCTGATAGAGTGCCCTGAGTGTTTAATCCCCAGTACCACCAAAGAAACAAACAAACAAACAAACAAACAGATTTGAGATACCCAACATCATTAGTTATCAGGGAAATGGAAGTCAAATTTATGAGATGTCATCTCATACTCAATAAGATATCTAGAATCAGAGTGATGAACAACTGTAATCCCAGCTAGTGGAAAGACTGAGACAGGAACATCTCCAATTCAAGGTCAGCCTGGGCAATTTATCCAGACCCTGGATAAGTCAAAATAAAACTTGAAAGGGCTGGGGATGTAGTTCAATGGTAGAACACTTGCCTAGCATGTGTGAAGCACTGGGTTCAATTCCCAGTAGTTGGGAGTAGGGGTGGGGAGTATGTAAAATTTGTGGAGTTTTTGATGCTAGGGAAAAAGTTTAATTGGCGGTATATATATACATGCATACATATACATATCCACATTTAATTATGTATGTTAGTGTTTTAATCCTATGAGGATTAAAAGAAAAGCATGAAAAGAAATTATAAAATGCAATAAAAATTAGAAGTGATAAGAACAAAAATTAAGAATGTTAATTTGGCTGGGCTCCGTGGTGAGTGCCCCTCATCAGCAGCTCTGGAGGCTGAGGCAGGAGGATCGAAAGTTCAAAGCCAGCCTCAGTAACAGCAAGGTGCTAAGCAACTCAGTGAGACCCTGTCTCTAAATAAAATACAAAATAGGGCTGGGGATGTGGCTCAGTGGTTGAGTGCCCCTGAGTTCAATCCCCAGTACAAAAGAAGGGAGGAAGGGAGGGAGGGAGGGAGGAAGGAAGGAAGGAAGGAAGGAAGGAAGGAAGGAAGGAAGGAAAGTTTGGAAGTTAACTTTTTACACATGCACAAATTCAACATTTATTCATGGTTTCATCAGTACATTCATGTTTTGTTATAAGGTAAATATATTGTAAAATTCCAGAACTAGCCGGGTGTGGTGGCGCACGCCTGTAATCCAAGCGACTGGGGAGGCTGAGTCAGGAGGATCGTGAGTTCAAAGCCAGCCTCAGCAACTTAGTGAGGCCCTAAGCAACTCAGTGAGACCCTGTCTCTAAATAAAATACAAAATAGGGCTGGGGATGTGGCTCAGTGTCCAAGTGTCCCTGAGTTCAATCCCTGGTTAAAAAAAAAAAAAAAAAAAAAAATTCCAGAACTATACACAAACCTAATTTTTTAGGAATTTTATATTTTATGAATTTCAAACAAGAAAACAAATTCCCTTGCTATAATTATTCCTGTTTCTCTTTTGTTTGTTTTGCACTACTGGAGATTGAACCCAGGCAAGCTATACAATTGAGTTACAACCCCAGCTCATTTTTTGTTTGGGTTTTTATGCTTTGCTTTGTTTTTTGACACAGGTTGTCCCTATATTGCTGAGACTGGGCTCAAATTTGTAATGCTTCTTGCCTCAACCTCATGAGTCACTGGGATTACAGGTGCGTGACACTGCAACTGGCTAATTATTTTATAAAATACAAAATGTACTTGGATATGGTGATGCATGCCTATGATCCCAGCAACTCAGGTGGCTGAAGCAGAAGGATTGTAAATTTGAGGCCAGCTTCAGCAAATTAGCAAGACCTGTCTCAAAGTAAAAAAATTTTAAATGCCTGGAAATATTACTCAGTGGTTAAGTGCCTCAGGGTCCAATCCCCAGTACCAGAGGGGGGGAAAAAAAGCCCAGTTCTTGATTGATGTTATAGTTCAGAAGTAGAGCATTTACCTAGCATGTGCAAGGCTCACTTGCAGTTCAATCCCCAACAGTGCAAAAATGAAAAGGTTGCCGGGTGCGGTGGCACACGCCTATAATCCCAGCACTTGGGAGGCTGAGGCAGGAGGATCGAGAGTTCAAAGCCAGCCTCAACAATTTAGCAAGGCCCTAAGCAACTCAGTGAGACTTTGTCTCTAAATAAAATACAAAATAGGGCTGGGGATGTGGCTCAGTGGTCGAGTGCCCCTGGGTTCAATCCCCAGTATCAAAAAAAAAAAAAAAAAAATACATGAAAAGGTTGCTTAGGGCTTCCCTGTTTCTGGGGCTGGCCTCAACTTTGTGATCCTCTTGCCTCAGCCTCCCACATCACTGAGATTACAGGCATACACCACCATGCCCAGCAGCCTACATTTTAATACAAAGACACAGTGTGAAAAAAAAAAAATGCTTTCTGCAATACAGCCATGATTTTTGCCACAAAAGTGCTCCTGTAAGAAAGCATTTTAGATACTGTTCAGTCATTTTAAAAACTAAATTTCTGACCGGGTGCTGTGCCGCACCCCTATAATCCCAGCAGCTCCGGAGGCTAAAATGGGAGGATTATAAATTCAAAAAACCAGCCTCAGCAATGGCAAGGCACTAAGCAACTCAGTGAAACCCTGTCTCTAAATAAAATACAAAAAAGGGCTGGGGATGTGGCTCAGTGTTTAAGTGCCCCTGAGTTCAATCCCGGTATCCGTCCCCCCCAAAAAAAAAACCCCACTAAATTTCTGCGAAAATAAAAGCATACACCTGTAACCCCATCCACTATGGAGTTTGGAAGCAGGATCACAAGTTCAATACCAGATTTGGCAATTTAGTGAGACCCTGTCTCAGACTAAAAAATAAAATGGACTGGGGATGTAGCTCAGTGGTAAAGCATCCCTGGGTTCAATTCCTAGTACCAAAAATAAAAATAAAGCAGGCTGTCTAAATGAAATAGTTTAACACAAATATATAGACTTGAAAATCAAATGCAACAAATTGACCTAAAGATTAGAATTGACCAAACAGCAAAGAGTCTAGAAATAATGAATCATGGTATACAAGACATTTATAATAGTGTCTACTTGTTGAATATTGACTCTCTCATCATTTCTCATTTAATTTATAAGAATCCCATGTCAAATGATATTTTCTAATAGATGTCAAAATTCCCAAAATATGGGGTCAGTTCCTAGGTTGGCCTGAAATCTGAAAAGCACCAGTCCTTGAAGTAGGCCTGCTCTGAAGTTGTTGGGAATTTCAGTGTAGAGATAGAAATGACAATGACCCTGAGGCACACGGCATTGCACTTGGTTTCTTGCTATTTGTTAATCTGGAGTCCTCCACATGGGGCTCAGAAGTGGAGGGGATCAGAAACAGCTAACTCCCAGGGGCCTTGGCCTTGTAATGGATTTTGTAACTATGTGGCCCTTGGAATGCCATGTCTGCCACAAACTATGCACCGAGGCCAGCCTCCTGGTCTCTGAAGCAATCCCCTTGAGAGGAAGTATGAAATCATGGGAGGATTTCCAGGGCCAATCCTCACTACCTCTGAAGCCTAGAACAAATCATCTCACCCTTCTGAGTTTCTGCTTCTCATCTGAAATACTAAGTTAACAACATTTAGATATAACTAGATATTAATTAGTATTCTCATAAGACTGAGAAAAAATATAATCTGTATTCCATATTCAGCAAGTAGAGACTATCACAAATAATAATTTTTTCTGTGAAAGGACCATGCAGCACTACCTAAGCAACTCATGGAACTCAGGTTAGTTTTTCCAAGATCCTTTACCTCTGGATTTTCCATTTTGGCAAACTCCTAAGCTGACTTTAAGAATCAAAGGCCAGCAGGGCACAGTGGCACACACCAATGATCTCAGCAATGATTGGAAGGCTGAAGCAGGAGGATCACAAATTCAAGGCCAGTCTCAGCAACTTATTGAGAACTTCAACAACTTAGGGAGACCCTGTCTCAAAATTTTAAAAAACAATAAAAGGTTTGAAGATGTAGCTCAGTACTAAAGCAGCCCTGAGTTCAATCCTTAGTACCGAAAAAAAGAAAGAAATTCAGTCAAATTTGTGGAGAAGAGAATATACACATGTAAAATTGCAACACGAACTGTTATTCTTTCGGAGTTAAAACTGGTACTCCCTGGCCTGAGCATAAAGATGATCTATTACAAATGTATTAGTTATCAGAATAACTGGCCAATTTGAATAGCTAAACTAGGAATAATCAAATAATTTGCTAGTGTTATGAACAAAGTAAATGTGCCCAGTGTTCTTTGTTTTGTTCGCACCTAAGCACTATGGTTTGGATCTGGAATGTTCCCCCAAAAGCTCGTGTGGTAGGCAGTGCAATAATATTTAGAAGTGAAATTATTGGATTATGAGACTCTGACCTCATCCGTGGATAGACTAATAATTTGAATGGACTAACTGTAGGAGGTGGGGCATGGCTAGGGGGAGGAGGGTCACTGGGGACATGGTCTTGGAGGACTGTTGGTGTCTGGCGCTTCCTGTTGTGCTGGCTCTCTGCTTCCCTGCTGCTTCGCACTGAGCAGCTCCCCTCTGCTAGGCCCTTCCACCATGATGATCTGCCTCACCTTGGGCCGACCCTGGACTGAACCTCTGAAACCATGAGCCCAAAATGAACTTTTCCTCCTGCAGGTTCTTGTCAGATATTTCGGACACAGTGACAAAAAGCTCACCAGGACAGTAGTATATTTTCTTTTCCTCTTTACCAACAATTCTATCATTACTTCATTTGGAAAACTTCACCTTTTTTTCACATTTTGTGTCTCTTTGAAAAATATTTACGATTTTTTTTTTTTTTTTTGGAACCGGGGATGAACTCAAGGACACTCGGCCACTGAGCCACATCCCCAGCCCTATTTTGTATTTTATTTAGAGACAGGGTCTCACTGAGTTGCTCAGGGCCTCACTAAGTTGCTGAGGCTGGCTTTGAACTCGCGATCCTCCTGCCTCAGCCTCCCAAGTTGCTGGGATTACAGGTATGCGCCCCCCGCGCCTGGCTTTACAATTGTTTTTGTGCCTGCAATCTGCATTTAAACTGGGGTTGTTGTTTCTTTCTTTTTTCTTTTTGGAACTAGGGATTGACCAGGGGTGTTTTACCCCTGAGTACATCCCCAGCACATTTTTTATTTCATTTTATTTTATTTTATCTATTTTAATTTTACTATTTTATTTTATTTATTTTATTTTATTTTATTTTATTTTATTTATTTTATTACGGTGCTGAGAATTGTGCTTGTGAAGCAAGCACTCTACCAACTGAGCTATATCCCCAGTCCAGCACTTTTTATTTTTATTTTTTTAAATTTGAGACAGGGTCTCACTCGGTTGCTTATAGACTTACTAAATTCCTCAGGCTCATCTCAAACTTGGCGATCCTCCTGCCTTGGCCTCCCAAGTCACTAGGATTACAGGCATGTACCACCACACCCAGCTTGGTTATTGTTGCTTAAAATGATCTAGGCACTTCTAGGCATTAATAAATCACTAAATAGACTATTAAATAATTCTGGAAGCATGAAGGGTTCTACTGCCAGGAATCAAAAATGTTAATGTTAAGGTTTTAGGGCTGGGGATACAGCTCAGTTGGTAGAGTGCTTGCCTTGCAAGGCCAAGGCCCTGGGTTCAATCCCCAGCACCACCAAAAAAAAAAAAAGTTACAGTTTTATCTGTTGCTATAACATATACATACCAGCATTTGCAATGTGTAATACTCCTGAAATTATTTGTGGCATCATCTGGGAAGGGATGCTTTTTGACGCTTCATCATAGTTATTGGTTCCTTTCCAATTCCTATTAGCATAGGGATTTTTAATGCTGCCTTCCAATATACAAGTAACTGCAGAACAGCCACTCCATCGAACCCTGGAAACTTCATTCCTTCCAAGACGTAAAAGCCTATCCATTCTCCAAAACGCTTTTGCAAACGCTTTGTGTATGTCCTCGTACTCATATGTCTGTGCTCTCGGCCTTTTGCGAGTGGAGGAGAAGTAGTCTTCTATTGCTGTGTACTCTTCTCCAAACACAGTGTGGAAGGAATTTATTACTTGTTGCTGTTCAGTCGTCATTTGGTAGGAAGGATCAAATTTGGAAAGTTGATGGAGAAGTAAAATTGGGAGCTCCACCGATGCCAAGTCTGCAGCCGAGGCACCATGGTGTCCATCAAACAAACCGAAGAAACACACATTGGGTTTATTGCCAAAATTATTCATTATGGTGAATTTATCATTCATGTCCACCTTCCATGCAGCATTGCCATCTGAACAGATGGCTACTCCTTTAATTAATAGATGAGGTATGTGTTGAGAAGATACGGAACTCCCATCAATGCTATCAAAAATCTTATAGTATAACGGGATCTGTTTTTTCCCAAGTAGCTCAAAAGCATTATTAGCGTTCTGTAAGAATTTTTCACTGAACTCAAAAGATGACAATAGTTGGGAAATTATAAATTGTCTCTGAGCATCAAGGACTGAAGATGGGAGTTTCCTTCTACCCATCCACTGGAAACCTAGTGTAGCCAGAGCTTCATGATGCTTCCTGTGGAAGAAAATACCAGTCATGTCAATTTCCTGCTTGCATAAGGAACAGGGAAACGTGAGCCTTTGTTCATCTTCCTGATGCTCTTCACTATCTTTTCTACGTTTCAAAATTCTGGCCTTCCTAACAAGCCTTCTTCTGGATAGAACTGGAATATTCTCATTCGAATCAAATGTTGATGTTTTCTCATTCCATCTTCTTGATTTCCAAAACACTCTGCAAACAAGAAGAAGAATATTTACAATCTAGAAAAATATAATAAAATTCTCTTCAAGCAAGTCATGGCAGTGCATGCCCATAATCCCAGCTATGGGGAGGCTGAGGCAGGAAGATCGCAAGTTGAAGGTCAGTGTGGACGACGTACTAAGAATCGGTTGCAAAAAAAGAAAAAGAAAGAAAGAAAAAAAAAGATGTGGAGTTCCTGGGTTTTATCTTGAGTACTAAAAAACAAAAACAAAAACAAACTACACCAAAACCAAGTAGACTAATAAAAGGAATGATAGTAAAAACAGAATTTTTTAAAAATTACAATGAAGAGGTATAGGTTGAGGACAAGAAGGAAAACAGGTGATTTGGAAAACTGAAGCAAGAGGATCATAAGTATGAAACCAGCCTCAGCAAAAGAGTGAGACCCTCAGCAAATTAGTGATAATTTGTCTCAAAATTTAAAAAAAAGTAAAAAAACTTTGGGGACATAGTTCAGGGGTAAAGTACCTCTCCAGTAATATAAAAGAAAAGAGGTTGGGGATGGGAATATACCTAAGTTGGTAGAGTGCTTGCCTCACAAGCACAAGGCCCTGAGTTCAATCCTCAGCACCGCCAAAAAAAAAAAAAAGAGGTGGATCTGGATCATGTACCCTGTATGGATGGAGAGTAGACACCCTTGCTTGCTTTTTTTTTTTTTTTTCTTTTCTTTTTTTTTTTTTTTTTTGGTACCAAGGACTGAACCCACGGGCTCTTAATCACTGAGCCCCATTCCCCACCCTTTTAATTTTGAGACAGGATCTCAGTATGTTGCTTACAGCCTCACTAAATTGCTGAAGCTGCCTTTGAACCTTCAATCTTCCTGCCTCAGCCTCCCGAGCCACTGGGATTACAGGTGTGCGCCATCACAACTGGCAAGCCCCTTCTTATACCCCTTTCCATCAGAAGATCCAGCACAGTACTCAGCACATGGGCCACTTTTACTCATTTTATAGACAACTTCTAGGGCCTCAGATCTTTCCAAGGACCTTTGGAAAGTAAAAAAACCTGAAAACAACAACAACATCAAAAATTTAGGTTATGAAATAATTTAAACTCTGAAAAAAATTAAACAATGATTTTGAATGTTTATGAAATGTGACTTTTGAAAACTAGTTCATCTTCAATTAATATGTAAAGTGCATTTGCTACAGGTACATTTTAATGTGTTAGGTATAAGGTAGGGGGCAGGGGAGGGGGGCCTCCCACACTAATACCTGGAGCCTCTAAGGACATCCTAGGTAAACCAGGTATGGTGGTGCACACCTATAATCCCAGCTACTCACAAGGCTGAGAAAGGAGGATCACAAGGTTGAGACAGCCTAAGCAATTTAGCAAGACCCTTCCACAAAATGACATTATTAAAAAGGGTTGGGAATGAAGCTCCATGCCTAGTATGTCTTGGGTTTTACCCACAGGACTATGCAAAAAAATAATAATGAACACATAAATCAATGTTTCTAGAACTATTTGCATATTAGCAAGACTTCTTAGCTTTGCTTTACCAACAAATTTGGGGGGATTTTAATGAAATAAAGGTTTTGTTTTTGTTTTGTGGTACTAGGGATTGAACCTAGAGACACTCTATCACTGAGCTATACCCCCAGCCCTTTTTATTCTTTTTATTTTGAGACAGGGTCTCTATAAATTGCCACTGAACCCGGAGAAAAATTTTTTAAACTACCCAAAAGTAGCTGGTTGGGGTCCCCATGCCTGTAATCTTAGGTACTATGGAGGCTGAAGCAGGATGATTACAAATTGGAGAACAGCCTGGGCAACTTAATGAGACTTTGTCTCAAAATAAAATAAAAAGGGCTAGGGATGCAGCTCAGTGATAGAATATCCTTGGGTTCAACCCCCAGGACAAAAACAAAAAAAAGAAAAAAAAATCCCCACAAGTGGAAGAGTAAAATAAACCCCTCAATATCCATCACCTGCTTTAACCATTATCAACAATTTCTCATTCTTGTATTATCTATTTATTTATTTAGTGGTATGAGGGATTGATCCCAGGAAAATTTGATTTCTGAGCTATATACCCTGACTTTTTTTATTATTATTTTTTTTTGGTACCAGGGATTAAACCCAGGGACACTTAACCCCTGAGCCACATCCCCAGTTCTTTTTTTATTTTTTATTTTGAGACAGGGTCTTGCTAAGTTGCTTAGGGCCTTGCTAAATTGTTGAGGCTGGTTTTAACTTGTGGTCCTCTTACCTCAGCCTCCCAAGCTGTTGGGATTATAGGTGAATGCCATCACACCTGGCTACTGTTGTATTTTAAAGCCAATGTTCATATCATATTAATTTTTTAAAAATATTTTTTAGATGTTGATATACCTTTACTTTATTTACTTACTTGTATGAGGTACGGAGAATCGAACCCAGTGTGTCACACATGCGAGGCAAGTGCTCTACCACTGAGCCAGAATCCCAGCCCCTTATATTAATTTTTAAATCAATGCCATCCTTATTTATTTACTAGTATTTGTTTATTTTGATACCAGGAATTAAAACCAGGGACACTTAACCTCTGAGTCACATCCCCAGCCTGCTTTAGTTTTTACTTTGAGACTCACTAAGTTGCTGAGGCTGGCTTTGAATTTGCAATCCTCCTGCCTCAGCCTCCTGAGCCGCTGGGATTACAGGTGTACACCACCATGTGGAGCTAATGTCATTCATACTTCAGTCCCATCAACAAATTGGATTAACATCCAATTACTCCTTTTTTTTTTTTTTTTCAATTACTTCTTCAGTACTTATAAACGATCAGCTACTATGGAAGGTGCTAAGATCTCCAAATGAATCAGGCTTTCATCCTTCCTTTGAGACAAGGAGGGGAAAAGATCACAGTGCTATCCATGTGCTCATCCAGGTCATTAATGAGGGGTTAAACAGGTCTTATGGATTGGAGGTCAGAGATCCATCCTTGCTCCCAACCATGGACCTAGCCCCTCTTCTACCTGGGAATAGCATTAAAAACCCTGAGAAAGTGACCTACAAAAATTCAGTTAAATTGGGTGCAGTGCAGCATGCCTATAATTCCAGCATCTTGGGGGTGGGGGCTGAAGCAAGAAGCTTCAAGATAAAAGTCAGCCTCAGCAACTTAGTGAGGCTCTAAGCAACTTAGTGAGACCTTATCTCAAAATAAAAACCAAAAAACGACTGGGGATGTAGCTCAGTGGCTAAGCACCCCTCGGTTGAATCCTTAGTACCAAACAACAACAAAAAACCACCTCAGTTAAGAGATGTCTAACATGAGACAGAAAACAATGTGCCTCATTACTTTGTAGTTTTATGGTTTATTTTTTAATTTATTTTTTTAATTTATTTATTTTTTTTTTGGTGCTGGGGATTGAACCCAGGGCCTTGTGCTTGCTAAGCAAGCACTCTACCAACTGAGTTATATCCCCAGCCCTACTTTATGGTTTCTTTAACATGAATGTGGGGTGGATAAAGGCTTGAGTGTTTTGGTTTTTCCTTCAGTAATTCTTTTTCTTCAAGAATATATTCCGCTGGGCGCAGTGGCGAATGCCTATAATCCCAGCACTTGGGAGGCTGAGGCAGGAGGATCAGGAGTTCAAAGCCAGCCTCAGCAACCTAGTGAGGCCCTAAGCAACTCAGTGAGACCCTGTCTCTAAATAAAATGAAAAATAGGGCTGGGCATGTGGCTCAGTGGTGGAGTGCCCCTGAGTTCAATCCCCAGTTCAAAAAAAAAAAAAAAAAAAAAAAGAATATATTCCTAGCTGGGCACAATGGCACATGCCTATAATCCCAGTGGCTCAGGAGGTTAAGGCAGGAGAATCAAAAATTCAAAGCCAGCCTCAGCAATTTAGCAAGGCTCTGAGAAACTTAGTGAGACCCAGTTTCAAAATAAAAATTAAAATGGGGCCTGGGGTTGTGGCTCAGTGGAAGAGCACTTGCTTAGCATGTGTGAGGCACTGGGTTTGATTCTCAGCACCACATATAACTAAATAAATAAAGGTCCATGAACAACTAAAAAATATTTCGAAAATAAATAAAATAAAATGAGCTGGGGATGTAGCTCGGTAGTTAAACCCCCTAGGTTCAATCTCTGGCACTGAAAAAAAAGAAAGAAAAGAAAAAAAGAATGTACTCCCAGTCATTTTGTATATATGCTCAATTTCAATTTCCAAGTGTTAAAGGTGGCCATATGTGTTAAATTTCACTCAGCTAGATTATAGGCTGCATTAGTATTACAGTGTTTTGTTTTGTTTCCCAAAATTAGCAGAAGAAATAAAATGGCCTACAAATCCAGATCTGATTGTAAAGTTAAGAAAAACTGAGGGTGCTCTTAGGACTTTTCAAAACCAGAGATGTCAGTAAGGGCCTCTGGCTGTTGGTGACGTTCACCCATAATCCCAGCAGCTCAGCAGACTGAGGCAGGAGGATAGCAAATTCAAGGTCAGTCTTAGCAATTTGGGAGACCCTGTCTCAAAAAAGGCTGGGAATATAACTCAGTGGTGAAGCACTGCTCAGTTCAATCCCCATTACCAAAAAGGAAAAAAAGAGATGTCAACAAGGGATTCAAGGCAAATCTAAAGCAATTACCAGTTAGGCAACAAAAAGAGAAAGAGGACCCAGAAGAGAAATAGACAGGCACACAGAGGAGCTGGGAGAAGAAATGATTGAATCACTTTCTTTTAAGCTTTTTTTTTTTTTAAGAATATTTTTTAGTTGTCGATGGTCCTTTATTTTATTTATTTACATGTAGTGCTGAGGATCAAACTCAGTGCCTCACACATGCTAGGCAAGTGCTGTACCACTGAGCCACAACCCCAGCCCTCTTTGAAGCATTTTTGACCAAAATGTGTATCAGATTTGTAATGGCTACTTCTTGGTAATTCATGTAAAGGATGACGTTTTTACAAGTTTTGATGACATTTGGGACAGTGCATAAAGCACCATAGTACTCTGATTTGCTTGGTAATTACTCTCTGATGTCAGAAATTCCTTTTTCTATATGGAGGCACATCTGTTCATTCATTCAGATATTCATGACACAAGTTAAGTGGCCCTTATCTAGGATGCTTGAGACCAGAGGTTGTTTGGGGTTTTGAATATTTTCAGATTTGGTGTATTTTCCTGTACATAATGAGATATCTTGGAGATGAGACCCAAATCTAAACAAAAAAATCATTTGTGTTTCATTTACACCTTATACACATAGCCCGAAGGTAATTTTACACACAATAATTTTGTGCACAAAACAATTTCATGGTGTTGAATTTCCCACTTGTGGCATCATTGTGGTGCTCAGAAAGTTTTGGACTTGGGAGTATTTCAGATTTCAGAATTTTGGTTTTAGGGATACATAATCTGTAATAAATTAACTATAAATATAGTTGGTCAATTAAAATAATTTTTTTTTTGTTTGGCAGTACTGGGGATTGAACCCAGGGCCTTGTGCTTGCAAGGCAAGCACTCTACCAACTGAGTTATATCCCCAGCCCAAAATAAAAATATTTTTAAAAATTAAAATAAATAGGCAGGTGCAGTGGTGCATACCTGTAATCCTAGCAACTGCGAGTCTGAGATACGATGGTCCCAAGTTTGAGGTTACCCTCAGCAACTTACTGAGGCCCTAAGCAACTTAGTGAGACCCTGTCTTAAAAAGGGCTGGTGATGTAGCTCAGTGACAAAGTACCTTTCCGTTAAATCCACAGTACAAATAAAATAAAATAAAGATGACTAATTAACAGCATAGAGTGGAGCTGGATGTGATGACATACGCCTGTAATCCCAGCAACTCAGGAGGCTAAGGCAGGAGGATTGCAAGTTTGAGACCAGCCTGGGCAATTTAACAAGACCCTGTCTCAAAATAAAAAAATAAAAAGGGCTGGGGATGTGGCTCAGTGGCTAAGTGCCCCTGGGTTCAACCCCTGGTACCAAAAAAATAAGAAAAAAGAAAAGAAAAAAGTGAAGGAAAAAAAATACTATCCATGTAATTATTCATTAACTACATTTTTTATAAAAAAAATTAAATACCTTAATGCACTATCAATTTCCACTTCCATTTTTATTTCTCTGTGCCTGTGGAATTGGAATTGTTCCTTTTTTACTCTCGCTTTTCCCCACTTTGTGGAGTCTCTGTTTCAACTTGAATAGTGATGTTGGTAGAGGAAATAGAGGTGGTGGTGATTCCTGGAGGAGAGGCAGTGGAGATGGCGGTGCTGTCCGTGGAGGAGGCTTCCCTGACGGTGATGTTGGCGCTCCCTCGTGGAATGTTTACTACATCATTGGAACCCAAGTCACAAATCACTTTATGATGCAGAAGGACTGTGAAGCAGTAGATCACAAATTACACTTACAAACCTGCCTTTGAAATTTCTAAAGGAAGGATCATTCATTAAACGTACTGTCTTATGCCAGGCACAGTGGCATAAGACACTGTGCTGTAATCCTAGCAACTTGGGAGGCTGAGGCAGGAGGATCACAAGTTTGAGGCCAGCCTCAGCAACTTGGCAAGACCCTGTCTCAAAATAAAAAAATAAATAAATAAAATAAAAAAATGAAAAAGGACTGGGAATGTAACTCAGTAATAAAACACCCTGCGTTCAATCACTAGTACCAAATGCATATTGTGCTATGTTATGCCTATGTAATAAGATAAAAATATAAGAGGAGTGACTTCAAGCAACCTTATTTTTTTTCTGATAATTTGTTCAAAAATAATAATTTTAGGGGCTGGGATATGACTCAGTTGGTAGAGTGCTTGCCTTGCATGCATAAGGCCCTGGATTCAATCCTTAGCACCACCAAAAAAAAAAAATAAAAAAAAAAAAAAAAAAAAAATCCATAATAATAATAATGATTCTATTTTACTTTTTCAAAAAGTAAGTTATCCTTCCTATACAGACCAGCTGCCTTCCCACCCAGTGGTAGGGTACCCAAGATCCTCGCTCCAGGATGCCCTCTTCTACCTGCCTGCTAGAGCTCGCTCACTCCATCCTGCTGTTCCAAGTTGCCATTGAGAGTAACGGATCTTATTTGGACTGTCTTTTTTATCTTTTGGTTTTATTTTGTTTTTACTGTGGTGGGGATGGAACCCAGGACCTCACACATGCTAGGCAAGGGCCCTACCTCTGAGCTACACCCCTAGTCTATCTTTTTGATTCTCAATCCTCTCTTCACTCCTGGCTTTCACTTTTGTAGCTTTGTGGTCTTTGATGCACAGCTGCACGCCGCTCTCTCACAGAGAATGGCATGAGTCCCAGAGCAGCTGGCTTGCACGCTGAAGCAGTCCAGACGAGCCCAACTGTCTCCTGGATGATTCCAACAGGATGCATCACAGTCAAAAGTCTACATGTTCAAAATGGGCTCAGGAGTCTGATGCAGGAGGATCACAAGTTTGAGGCCAGCCTTAGCAACTTGTAAGACCCTGTCTCAAAATAAAATAATAATGAAGAAAGGCCTGGGGATATAGCTCAGTAGTAAAGCGCTCCTGGGTTCACTTCCCAGTACCATTAAAAAAAAAAAAAAAAAAAAAGGCTGGGCTAGTGGCTCATGCCTGTGATCCCAGCAGCTTGGGAGGCCAAGGGCAAAAGAATCGCTGGCTCAGAGTCAGCCTCAGCAACTTAGTGAGACCCTAAGCAACTTAGTGAGACACTGTCTCAAAATAAAATTTTTTTTAGAAAGGGCTCAGTGGTTGAGCTTCCTGGTACCAAAAAAAAAAAAAAAAAAAAAAAGAGCTTGCTACCACTTCTTCCAGAATCTTCTATCAACACCTCTGTTAGGCTGGAAACTTTGTTTCGCAGAATCCCTCTTCCTGTGTGGTTCCGGGTTAGAGCTGACCAAAGAAAGAATTCATATGAGATTTTAGAGACCTCATATCTGAATGCTGTCATTGTCCCATGAGTTTACTCATAGATGTAGTAGGGTCTAGAAGGTTTCAACTTGTCCTCTGCTCCCCATTACTCTGCCTCTGGCTTTCCCTCCTATCCGCAGACATTGCCGATCAACAGCAGCCCCGGCCTATCAGCCGGCAACTGCTGTGGACCCACAGAGGCAAATGCTTCCCCTAGACTTCACCATTAGCCTCTCCTTCCTGGTCCTAGCAGAAGGTGGACACCCCTGGCTTCTCAGCCTGACCCATTAGGAACTTCTCTGATCCTCCAACTCTTTTTTCCAGATATTCAATTGCCCGGTTTTTCCACCAACTATATATGGTCTGATTTTAAAAATAAGTCCTTTATTCCATCACTCCTAGAGTTCCGCCTTGCTGATGGAATCCTAGCTGATACAGGTCCCACCACCCCCTCATTCTTCCACTCAGGATATACACTGACAGTCACCACACCTGGCAGATCTCTCTCTGCAATATTCCTCTGCTCATCCACCTGGACCCGTTCTCGCTGCTATCCCACCATTCCAGGTGCTGAAATAGCCTTCTCAGATCGCTGCACCGCTTCCCAACTTCTCTACCCACTTCCAGTCTGGTTCCCCTTAGTGTCTTCCCCTGAGAGCAACAAGAAGGGATCCCCTGCCTGCGGTCGATGGCTGGCTTCCTCCTCCTTTTGTTTAAAATTGGTGTTTGACAAACCTCGGCCTTTTTTTGGCTGTAACTCCTCCAGCTTCCTGGCATCATTGTTCCCTCACCCCATGCCCATATGTAGTCATTAGACACATCTTTGCCGGTTTGGTAGGAAATGGCATTTGACTGTTTTAATCTGCATCTTCTTATTCACTGTGGTTTAAGTCCCCCCATATATTCAGGCACTGCATATTCATTTCTAGCAGCTGCATCATCCCCAGGCCACAGTAGGCATGGGAAGGACTTGAGACTTCTCCTTCAAGCTGGAGCTGAGACATGTAGGCTCCAGCTCCCGGGGTGGGGTCAGGCATCTCACAGGGCAACTGTAGTCCTCATATCTCACCTCCACATGCAGCTCCCTGACCAGATGGTGATTAGACTAGAATGAGGATCCCTTACAGAAGTGAACAGATGACTCAATGTCGACTTCTCCCTAAATAGGCAAAAATAGAGAACACACAGTCCTGAAATACTTCCTAAGAACCAGGATGGGTTATCTCTATGTGGGATCCCAACAGCTTATTTTCTTTCCGAATTATTGCATGTTAATTTTATCTACCTACTAAGTGATTATTTTATTTGTTTTATTTTATTGAAAATTAAGCTAGGTTTGGTGGGGCATGCTTGTAATCCCAGCAACTGGGGAGGCTGAGGTAGGAGGACTACCTGGGAAACATAATGAGACCCTCCTCTCCAAACAAACAATCAAAACACCTGCCAGGCCTGGTGTCACAGGTCTATAATCCCAGTTACTGGGGAGGCTAAGGCAGGGGTATCCAAATTCAAAGCCAGCGTGAGCAATTTAGTGAGACCTTATCTCAACAGAAAATAATTAAAAGGGCTGGGGATGCATCCCAGTGGTAGAGTGCTTGCCTTGAATTTGAGCCCCAGCATCACAAACAAACAAAATGTTTGAGAAAATAATGCATGTAAAAAAGTACAAAATTCTACCAAGAAGATTTAAAAAAAAAAAGAGCGTAGGCCAATATTCACCTCTTCTTGGATTGGAAAATTTAATAAGATGTCACCATAAAAGGGACCAAAGAAAATCATCCACAAGAGGAAGATGTTCACAATTCATACAATTAACAAAGCATTTGAATCCAGAATATGTAAAGACATAAACACTTGGAACAAATCAATAATAAAAAGACAAACATTCCCTTCTTCCCAAAGGCAGAAGACTTGAGAGACACTTCACAAGAGGAAATGATTAATTAATAAACATGACAAATTACTGTATCTCGATAAGAATCAGGAAGATGTGAATTTAAATCATAATGAAGTATTGTTTCATATCTACCACATTGGCACAATGTATCTTGAGTCTGACCATCCAAATGTGGGTGAGGATGTGCAGCCATTGTTGATGGGATAAAAAATCAGTATAGTCCCACCCGCAAACAACATAAACAACAGTGCCCCATCTGGTAAGCTGAAGATGCTCCTAACTCAAAGATCTGCAAACTATGGCCCCTGGGCCAATCTGTCCCACCCCTTGTTTTATTTATTTTATTGTGAGATGCAGTCTTAATAAATTTCCTGGGTTGCCCTCACACTTGGAATCCTCCTGCCTCAGCCTCCTAAGTAGCTGGGATTACAGGTGTGCACCACCACACTGGAACCCACCACCTATTTTTCTTTTTTTCATTTGCTTTTATCTTCTACCACTTACTTTTGTACAGCTGCAAGCTGAGAATGACTTAGATTTTAATTTTTTTTTTTTTTTGTGGTGCTTGACAGGCAAGCGCTCTACCAACTGAGCTATATCCCCAGCCCTAGATTTTAATTTAAATTTAACTTATTCATTTGCAGTACTGGTGATTGAACCCTGGGGTAAACTACCACTGGGCGACATTCCCAGCTCTTTTTATTTATTTATTTATTTTTATTTATTTATTTTTTTAATATTTATTTATTTTTGCAGTGCTGGGGATTGAACCCAGGGCCTTATGCTTGCAAGGCAGGCACTCTACCAACTGAGGCACTCTACCAACTGAGCTATATCCCCAGGCCTTCTTTTTACTTTTTATTTTGGTACCAGGAATTAAACTCAGGAGCACTGCACCACTGAGCCATACCCCAGCCCTTTTTTGTATTTTATTTAGAGGGTTGCTTAGTGCCTTACTTTTGCTGAGGCTGGCTTTGAACTCTCGATCCTCCTGCCTCAGCCTGCGAACCACTGGAATTACAGTCAAGTACCACTGCATCCAGCCCAGTTCTTTTTATTTTGAAATATTAAGTTGCCCAGGCTAGTCTTGAACTTGCAATCCTTCTGCCTCAAATCCCCAAGGATCTGGGGTTAAAAGCATGTGCTGCCATGCCCAGAAATTTTAAAATCTAAAAATTGGATTGGAACAAATCCAATTTTGATATCCTGTGATGTGAAAACTACAAAATTCACATAGGGCTGTTTATAAAATTTTATTAGAAAAAAATTATTGGAGCACCAATCACACCCATTCACATATTCACAGTCTGTGGCTGCTTTTTTAGTGTAATAGAACCAGTGGCTCAGGAGGCCGAAGCAGTAGGATTCCAAGTTCGAGGCTAGTCTCAGCAATTTAGTGAGACCCTGTCTCAAAATAAAAAAATAGGGGCTGGGAATATAGATCAGTTGGTAGAGCGCTTGCCTTGCAAGTACAAGGCCCTGGGTTCAATCCCCAGCACTGCAAAAAAATAAAAAATAAAAAAATAATAAAAATCAAGAATAAAAAGGGCTGGAGATTTAGATTAGAGGTGAAGAGCCCCCATGTTCAATCCCCAGTATCCCAAAACAAACAAAATACGGTTTAATGAAAAAGTGGCCAGACTAAAAAATATTGAAAGCCAACTTACCCAGTAGGCTGCCCTCCTTCTACTTAAAACCAGCAAATTCAAATTTCCTAGATGTTCCACAACTATGATGATAAAAGTTGAGGCTGCAGGCACCAGCCTGTGTGGAAGAGAGTTATATTTAGTATTCCTTCAGGAGCTCTTTGGACATCACCGAGGCTCTAGTACAGAATGTTACTGTTTGAGAGCTTCTGGGCCCATGGCAGAGAAAATGGTGTGGGTGGTTTTCTGACAGTTCTTATAAATACCCCAGTATTTATTTAATGGCAGAAACACACAGAGAGAACACACAGTGTTACAGTAGAGAACACAGTTTAGCTCCATTCATCCCCTGGGCCCAGGACCAAGCACTTCTAGTCTGTTCTGAGGGACTGTCCCTCAGGCCAGCTGCAGCTCTGTATTAGAGAAAGTCACCTGCCTGCCTGCTGAAGGAGGAAGGAAGGAAGCAACAGGGAACAATGAGGCCCTTGTAAAAGGCCAAGTTTCTCTGCTTTGTTTTTGCGTTTATTTTCCCATTGGTTCATTCTGCAGAAAACCTTTCAGGAGTTCTCCCCTGCTTTTGGGTACAGGTCAAAGGTTTCCATATTGATCAAGGCCTACACGGTCTGGTTAAAGTCTGATCCTTCAGTTTCAGCTCTCCCCACTGTCCCCTTCTCCAAAGTTCCTCAAATGTGTGCACACTGCCCACCTCAGGGCTGCACGTGCTATCCCTCCACCTCAGAGGCTTTTCCCTCCCCTGGCACCAGGAAATTCTAGCTCACTCTTCATCTCTCAGGAACTGAGCTTTGGCATCATCAGAAGGGAGTTTTCCTGATTCCTCATGCAAATCCTCTACCCTTTGTCAAATGCCCCCATAACTCCCTAGACTTTGCCTTTGTTTGAGTTTTTCATAGGGTGTTTGTGTGATTATTGTACTAATGTCTGTTTCTCCAGCCTGTCTTGCTTGCCATTTTAATCTGAGCCAATGCAGAGACTTTAGGCAGATATGCCTGCCATGTAGTAAAATGTCCACAAATATTTGTTAAATAAATGAAAAAGCAAATTAAATGTGTTTGAGCGCTTAAACATTTAGTTTTTCCAGGGATGGTGGTGCACTCCTGTAAATCCCAGTGATTTGGAGGCTGAGGCAAGAAGATCACAAATTTGAGGCCAGCCTCAGGAATTTAGCAAGACCCTCAGCAACTTAGTGAGACCTGTCTCAAAATTAAAAATGCAGGGCTAGGGATGTTGCTCAGTGGTAAAGGGCCCTTAGGTTCAATCCCCAGTACCAAAATAAATAAACAGATGAATAAAAAATAAAAAGAGGTCTGGGGTTGTGGCTCAGTGGTAGAGCACTCGCCTAGCATGTGTGAGGCAGTGGGTTCAATTCCCAGCACCACATTAAAAAAAATAAACAGGAGCTGGGGATATAGCTCAGTTCGTAAGTGCTTGCCTGTGGAACACAAGGCCCTGGGTTCAATCCCCAGCACTGCCAAAAGAAGAAAAGGTATTGGGTCCATCTATGATTTAAAATATATTTTAAAAAATAAATAAATAAAAAGAGCTGGGGATGTGACTCAATCCCTAGTACCACAATAAATAAGTACATAAACACCAAAATAAAGTTAAATGAATTTTAAAAAGCTGAGGGTGCATACCTGTAATCTCAGTGACTGGGGAGGCTGAGGCAGGAGGATTGCCAAATTCAAGATCAAACTGGGAAACTTATCGTGACCTTGTCTCAAAATAAAAAATAAAAAGGGTTGGGGATGCAGCTCAGTGATTAAAGTACCCCTGGGTTCAAACTCAGTAATGCAAGAAAAAAAAAAAAAAAAAGAACAAAGTATCAGGAGGGGAAGTAGAGACCCTGCACCCATTACTATTATTGTCTCTATTTGCATGTGTGTAATTATAATTATAAGTGCTAAGCTAAATAAAGGTTCTTTATCAGTAAGTGGAGCTCCTAAGTGCACCCATATTTTTATGAAGATAAAATATTGGACGCAGGGGTGCTTTGCCACTGAACCTTGAGCCTTACTCCTTTTTATTTTATCTTGCTAAGTTGCCTACACTGGCCTCAAATTTGTGATCCTCCTGCCTCAGCCTCTGGACTATCAAATTTTTAGTCAAAAATACGGAAATAAAACTGAACATTCTATTAACCTTTTAGAAAATGTAAGGATCTTCTTAAATAGTTTTACAAAACTGGTCAGTCTTTACATTCAATATTCATCTATTTGTCAATGAAAGAATCTACATTGTAATACCTATGTGAAATGTTTAAATCTCTATACATATAAATTTAAGGGTAAAATGAATTCATATTACAAAATACTCCTTAGCCACTCTGTGCAAAATTAGTGAACACTGCTAATTTCTGAGGATCTTCAGAAGCATGAATTGGAACACAAAGAGAAGCAAGAAATGGCTGCTTGGCACTCTGGGAAACAATACTTTGTTATGCAAGAATCCTTTGCATTCATGCTAAGAAGGAGGATTTGACAAGTTAATTAATTTGTCTTTTCTCTTACCTAAGCACTTCTGCCACTCAAATCCTTTCTGCACTCCAAAGCCCAGCCTCTCTCCTCCAAAAATCCAGCATTCCATCGTGGGTGCCTTTTGTTTGGAAGATCTAGGGCACAAGATGTGAGGAAGTGTGTCTCCCTGGGGCTTTCAGACTGCTAAGCAGAAGGGTGACTGTCTAGGTTTACAGGGTTGCCCTGTCTGGTACTCATACCAAGTGACAGCCACCCCCATACCCACCTGTTTTTGAGTGTTTATGACATGAGGAACTCCCTAAACTATGTGTCCCAGAGTTGGGCTCCTCTTATCTGAGATTAATAGAAATGCTGCTTTAAAAACTAATGGAAGGGCTGGGGATAGCTCAGTATATCTACTTTTTTTTTTTTTTTTTTTAGGAACCAGGGATTGAACTCAGGGACACTCGGCCACTGAGCCACATCCCCAGCCCTATTTTGTATTTTTATTTAGAGACAGGGTCTCACTGAGTTGCTTAGGGCCTCGCTAAGTTGCTGAGGCTGACTTTGAACTCGTGATCCTCCTGACTCAGCCTCCCAAGTCGCTTGGATTACAGGCATGCGCCACCACGCCCGGCATCTACTCTTATTGGTAGAGTGCCTGCCTCACAAGCATAAGACCCTGGGTTCAATCCCCAGCACTGGCAAAAAAAAAAAAAAAAGAAAAAAAGAAAAACTAATGGAAGGGCTGGGGATATAGCTCAGTTGGTAGAGTGCTTGCCTTGCAAGCACAGAAAAAAAAAAAAACCTAATGGAAGAATATACAAGGGCTGGGGCTGTAGCTCAGTGGTAGAGTGCTTGCCTAGCGTGTGTGAGGCACTGGGATCAATCCCCAGCACCACATAAAAATAAATAAATAAATAAAGATCCATTGACAACTAAAAAATGTTAAACAAAAAAAAAAAAAGAAAAGAAAAAAAAGAATATACAATATTTAGGCAAGCATGGTGGTGCACACTTGTAATCCCGGCAACTCAGCAGACTGAGGCAGGAGTTTGAGTTCAGCCTCAGAGATTTAGTGAGGCCCTAAGCAACTTAGTAAGACCCTGTCTCAAAATAAAAAATAAAAAGGGTTAGGGATGTGGTTCAGTGGTTAAGCGCCCCTGGGTCCAATCCCTAGTACCAAGGGAAAAAAAATCTGCTTGGCAAGTATAGATAATACATCACTCTACTTTTCTATAGCTTTTAAATATTTCATAACAATCTAAAATCATGGTTTAGAAGGGATAGCACATACTGAATACTTTGTATTCTTTGGTTTTTGGGGGGTCTTTTTTGGTACTGGGGATTGAACTCAGGGGCACTCCACCACTGAGCCACATCCCAGCCCTATTTTGTATTTTAATTAGAGACAGGGTCTCACTGAGTTGCTTAGGGCCTTGGTAAGTTGCTGAGGCTGACTTTGAACTCATGATCCTTCTGTCTCAGCCTCCCAAGTGCTGGGATTTCAGGCATGTGCCACCTCGCCAAGCTGTCTTCTTTGTTTTTTTACTCCAAGTAGTTGCTGATACATAACCAGTTTCATAGGTTGGCACATAGTTATCTGTACTTTGCTGACTTACAGGCCCAGAAGCAATATGCTCAGCCGATCAGGAGAAATGAAACCAATTTTTCTCTTGTAATTGGATCTGAAACTAAAAAACTTGTCATGAGAATTTTTTCCCCCTAATTTGTGAAATTATATATACAAACATTTTTACAGTGAGGGAATTAGAGTCCCTCATAAGTTTATCTTAAGCAATTATCTGGCACTAATGAAAATAAAATTCATGATATTCAGATCATTCTGGAAAATCTAGGTCATACCAAATTTTGGTTCTTTGGAAATTTAATTTGCATAGATGATTTTCAGTGCTTAAAGCAATAGATAATTATGTACAGTTTTAGAAAAATCAGCAAGCCATTTTGCCTGAATTTTGAAAACAATGGGCTTCATTTCTTTTATTTACTTTGCACTTCCTTTGCAAATGGTAGGTAATCTGGCAAAGCAAGAGTAGGTATTAGTATTTAAAATAGAAAGCAGTGCTGGGAGTATAGCTCCGTGGTAGAGTACTTGCCTAGCATGTTCCAACACCAAGTTAGATCCCCAGCACTGTAAAGTAAATAAATAAATCAGAATGCAAAGGATAATAAAACTCCACTTAATTTTTATTTTATTTTATTTTATTTTATTTTATTTTTTGTCCTGGGGATTTAACCCAGGGGTGCTTAATCACTGAGTCACATCCCCAGCCTTTTTTATTTTTATTTTGAGACAGGGTCTTGCTAAGATGCTTAGGGCCTCACCAAGTTGCTGAGGCTGACTTCAAACTTTTGATCTTCCTGCCTCAGCCTCCTGAGTCCCCGGAATTACAGGCTGGTAACACCACATCTGGCAAAACTTGTCTAAGACGGGAAGGCATCTCTGAGCACAGAATACTATATGAGTCGGGGGCTAGCCCTGTTGTCTCTGAAAGGGTGTCCACACAATGTAGCAAACGCAGACGCCCTGAGGCAGTGAATAAGTTAGGATGGTTAATGGGCCCCAATTAAAGTTTTTTTTTTCAAATGTAAAGACCACTTCAAGAAAATAATCAAACATTCCAAACATTCCAGCCAAGCCTTTGTCCTGGAGTGGGGGAGGGGTAGAAGTGCATTGTACTGAATGGAAGTTACTGGAAAGTTCAAATTCAAGGGCTAATAGGGTAAGAGCCATAGCTAATTAGAAGAGCACATTCTAAACCAATAGCCTCCATACTTTTCCAAGACATGTTTAGTGGAGATTTTTTTTTTTTTTTTGTACCAGGAATTGAATCCAGCTGTGCTTAACCATTGAGCCACATCCCCAGCCCTTTTTATTTATTTATTTATTTTCTGAGGCAGGTCTTGCTAAGTTGCTCAGGGCCTTGGTAAGTTGCTGAGGCTGACTTTGTTTGTTTGTTTGTTTGTTTTTGGAACCAGGGATTGAACTCAGGGACACTCGGCCACTGAGCCACATCCCCAGCCCTATTTTGTATTTTTTTTTTATTTAGAGACAGGGTCTCACTGAGTTGCTTAGGGCCTCACTAAGTTGCTGATGCTGGCTTTGAACTCGCGATCCTCCTGACTCAGCCTCCCAAGTCGCTTGGATTACAGGCGTGCGCCACCACGCCCGGCCTGAGGCTGACTTTGTATTTGTGATACTCCCATCTCAGTTTCCTGAGTTGCTGGGATTATAGACATGTGCCACTGTACCCAGTTTAGTATAGATTTTAACCAATAGCAATAGCATTGGTACTTTTCCAAGACCTGATTATCATGGAGATTGGTCAATGCCTCTACCCAGTAACTATTTAAGACCCTAGACTTGTCCATTTAAATGGCAACCTGCTAGTGTGTAATTCTCGTCATGTGAGAGTGCTGTTTCCTCCTCACTTGAATAAATTCTCCTTCTTTCACTCTTCCATTATTTTCAGTGAATTTCATTCTTTGAGTTCATGAGATAAGAACTGGAAAAGAAATTGGTGGTGAGCTGCTGGGATCTGCGGCAATACTAGAAGGCATACCCTGTCATTAAGAGCTGCAGCATGGCTGGGTGGGCGCAGTGGTGCTTGCCTGTAATCCGACCCGCTTGGGAAGGTGAGACAGGAGGATTGCTAGTTCAAAGCCAGTCTCAGTAATTTAGTGACGCCCTAAGCAACTCAGCCAGACCCTGTCTCTAAATAAAATATAAAAAGGGTAAGGGGTCTGGCTCAGTGATTAAGTGCCCCTGGGTTCAATCTCCAATACCAAAAACAAAAAACAAACAAACAAAAAATATGGCATGGCACTCACCACTTGATAGTAGTAGAAAAGAATATGGCTTTTGCCAGCTGGGACATCAGAGCTAACTGCAGCAGGCATCCCCTGCTTTGATTAACTGCTAACACTAAAACACGCTTTCTCAGCTGCAAAGGTCTGCAGTTTACACAGATCCCACCAGCCATTGGAGGCAGGGAATTGAGTTTCTTCTCAAACTCCAGTTTCAATAGGAAAGAACTTCCTGAGCTTGGTTGAGGTATAAAGATGCTTCCTGCGTGTAGTAGGCTTTTGTCCCAATAAGTCATCATAAATCGGAAATATTACAAGTGGAAAACGCATCTAATACATAACCTACCGACGTCATAGTTAAATCTAGTCTACCTTAAGCATGCTCAGAATACTTTCACCTCCGGTTGGGTAATATTATCTAATCCTGAAGGCTGTTTTATTTTATTTTTCTGAAACCTATCTTATAATAAAGTGTTGACTATCTCATGTAACTTATCCAATACTGAGAGTGAAAAGTAGAGTGATTGTATGACAATGGTTTTGCACCATAGTAAAGTGAAAATTTTGTAGGTCAAGCCATCATAAATTGAGGATCAGGGCTGGGGCTATAGCTCAGTTGGTAGAATGCTTGCCTTGCAAGCACAAAGCCCTGGGTTCAATCCCCAGCACTGCAAATAAATAAATTAAATAAATTGAGGATCACCTGTGCTCCCCACCAGTAGTGGTAGGCTTTGCCAACTTCACATTATATAATATCAGGGAGTTGAGATTGTGTTTTAAATATTAGGAGCCGGGTATGGTGGCACACACCTGTAATCCCAGTAATTTAGGAGACTGAGGCAGGAGGATTGCAAGTTCAAAACCAGCCTCAGCAATTTGGTGAGGCCCTAAGTAACTTAGCGAGACCCTGTCTCAAAATAAAATATATTTAAAAAGGGGGGTAGGCTGGGGATGTAGCTCGGTGGTAAAGTGCTTCTGAGTTCAATCCCTAGTACCAAGGTTGGGGATGGGGTATGAAATAAGCCCCCCCCCCAATTAGGGATCCCCAATTAGGGATCAGACCCAGTGGGGTATTCTACCCCTGGGCTTCATCTCCAGCCCTTTTTTATTTTTATTTTTTATTTTGAGACAGAGATTTGCTGAGGCTGGTCTAGAACTTGCAAACCTTCTGCCTCAGCCTCTGAGCCTCTGGAATTATAGGCTTGTACCACCACTGGGCCTGGCAGAAAGTGGCAAATACTTAGTAAACTAGGACACTGCCTTTTATCTTCTTGGTGTTCACTTTTTAAAAGTGCACTGTGCAAAGGAAGAGCTTATTAAATGCTTATAACAGCCTGATGACGAGGAGGCATCCAGCTTCCTGAATGCTTTGCCCTTGAGAATTCCCTGCCTAGTGCTTATAACACACTTTGAATAGGCCTTGAAACTGTGGGCCTTTAGCCTAGGGCAGTATGGATGCTCTGAGGGGAGTGGGGAATAATGAAAAATAATGTTCAGTAGATGTCAGAAGCCATTCACTATTCAGACAGTGATGGTTTTCAGGGAGGATTAAAATGAGGTTGGCTACTTCTGATTCAAAACATCCTGGAAAAAGCCTGCCTCCTGAATTCTGAGGGTGGCTTTGTTACCAGAATAAGTCTGAGCTGCCTTCTGCTCAAAAGCCAACACTTGGGTTTTGGTTTTTGTTTTTGGTACTGGGGATTGAACCCAGGGGTGCTCTGTTACTGAGCTACATTTCCAAGTCTTTTTGAGATATGATCGCGCTGCTAATTTGTTTAGGGCCTTGCTAAATTGCTGAGGCTGGTCACTGGGATTACAGGTGTGTGCCAAAACCCCTGGCTCAACGGCCAACACTTGGGAAAGGAGAGTTGGTGGAAAGGAGTCAGGTTTATTCAAGGGCTGGACCTGAAGGAGATGGAAAGAATATCTCCTCAATGATGCATCTTGGGGGGTCTCGGGAGGCGCAAAGGGTTTTTGTAGGAATGGAAAGGAGAAGCAGGACAGAAAGACTATGTGCTGAGTGGGGTCTTTGTCAACTTTTTTCTTCATTTTTAATTTTTTTACTTTTTGCATTAGGGATTGACTCCAGGGGTGCTTTACCACTGAGCTACACCATTACACCCCTAATCCCTCAGATTTTTTTTTTTTAGTTTGAAACAGGTTCTCATTAATTTACCAAGGGGCTCATTAATTGCTGAGGCTGGGCGCACTCCTGTAATCCAGCACTTGGGAGGCTGAGGCAGGAGAATCACAAGTTCAAAGCCAGCTTCAGGAATTTAGCGAGGCCCTAAGCAACTCAGTGAGACCCTGTCTCTAAATAAAATACAAAATAGAGCTGGGGATGTGGCTCAGTGGCAGAGTACCCCTGGGTTCAATCCCCAGTACCCCCCCCAAAAAAAAATTGCTGAGGCTGGCCTCAATCTTGACTTCTCCTGTCTCTGCCTCAGATTCTGTGGGTTGCTGGGCCATCTTCTTTTTCCTTCTTCTCTAGAACAAAGGCAACGGACTTCTACTCCCTAGGGCTAGTTCCTGCCGTTCTTTTTTAGATAGGTTACTTTTATCAAGTTAAACTTCACATTAATTTACAGAACTAAAGAACAAGGAGGAGAATTACAAAGACTATCAGATGTTCAGGGACCTGTAAATCTTTTTTTTTTTTTTTTTTTTTTTGGTACTGGGGATTGAACCCAGGGGTGCTTAACCACTGAGCCACATCCCCAGCCCTATTTTGTATTTTATTTAGAGACAGGGTCTCACTGAGTTTCTTAGGGCCTTGCTAAGTTGCTGAGGCTGGCCTTGAACTCCCGATCCTCCTGCCTCAGCCTCCCAAGTGCTGGGATTACAGGCGTGCGCCACCGCGCCCAGTTACTCCTTCGATTTTATCATTACATTTTGTTCCACTTGCTTTATCACATCTCCGTTCATCTGCCCATTTGCCCAGGCATAGGTCCATCATCTTACTTTCTGATGCATCTCCAAGAACACAGCATTAAAACATTGCACAGGAAGACATTTGTCTTAGTAAGTTTTTATTTTTTGTTTTTATTTATTTTTTCACTGTGACCAAAATATATGACAAGAACAATTTTAGAGGAGGAAAAATTCATTTGGTGTTCATGATTTCAGAGGTCTCAGCCCTAAGACGGCCTACCAACTCCATTGCTCTGGGCCCAAGATGAGGCAGAACATGAAGGCAGAAGGTCATGGCAGATGAAAGCAGCTCACACATGGCAACAAGGAAGCAGAGAGAGCTCTGCTCACCAGGGACAAAATATAAACCACACCCCACCTGCCTGCAGTTACCATGGAGTTAATCCCTATCAGTGGTTCAATCTAGTGATTAGATTACAACTCTCATGATCATTTCACCTCTGAATGCTCTTGCATTGTCTTACACATGAGTTTTTAAGGAAACACCTCATATCTAAACCATAACATTGCACCCCTAAATTTTTAGCACAAGCACCACTGATTAGGGTTCAAGCCCCTTCAGCATTAGGAATTGAATCCAGGGGTGCTTTACAACTAAGCTACACCTCCTGTCCTTTTTATTTTATTATTATTTTTTTTGGAACCAGGGATTGAACTCAGGGACACTCGGCCACTGAGCCACATCCCCAGCCCTATTTTGTATTTTATTTAGAGACAGGGTCTCACTGAGTTGCTTAGGGCCTTGCTAAGTTGCTGAGGCTGGCTTTGAACTCGAGATCCTCCTGACTCAGCCTCCCAAGTCGCTTGGATTACAGGTGTGCGCCCCCGCGCCCAGCCCTTTTTATTTTTTAATTTCAAGACAGGGTCTGGCTAAATTGCCCATGCCTTGTACTTGTGATCCTCCTGCCTCAGTCTCCTGAGTGCCCAGGATTATAGGCGTGTGCCACCATGTCTGCTTTAAAAAATTTTTTTCGAGATAACATTTACATCCAGTGAAATGTACAAACTATCAGGTGCACCACTCTATCAGTTTGAAAAAAGTCTATAGTATGGCACCCAAACCCCTCTATCAGTGTCTGTTAACGTCATGGTGTAGAAAGTTTAGCCAGGTATGGCATGGCCAGAATCCTAGCAACTCTGGAGACCCAGGCAGGAGAACTGAAAGTTTGAGGTTAGCCTGGACAACTTTTTTTGTTCTTTGGTATTGGGGATTGAACCCAGGGTCTTAACCACTGAGTCATATCCTCAGCCCTTTTTATTTTGAGACAGGGTCTCACTACATTGCTTATGGCCTTGCAAAACTGCTGAGGCTGGCTTTGAAGTTGACATCCTCTTGCTTCAATCTGCTGAGCTGCTGGGATTACAGGTTTGCCCCACCATGTCTAGCCAGCCTAGACAACTTATGAGACTCTGTCTCAAAATAAAATGAAAATGACTGGGGTTGTAGCTCAGTGGCACAGCACTTGCCTAGCATGTATGTTAGGCCCTGGGTTCAATAACCAGTTCTAAAAAATAAAAAGAAAGAAAGAAAGAAAAAAGGAATAAAATTTAATCCCCAGCATTGTAAAAAGAAAAAACAAAAAAATTAAAAATAAACCAACAAAACACAATCATAACCACTAAGATAGTTGGGGCTCTTGATGGAGAAATTCAGGAAGAACCTGTCTCAAAATGAAAAATAAGGGGCTGGGGACATAGCTCAATTGGTAGAGTGCCGGCCTTGCAAGCACAAGGCCCTGGGTTCAATCCCCTGCACTGCAAAAAAAAAAAAAGAATAAGGACTGGGGATGAAGTTCAATCCCCAGTACCACAAAAAAGAAACAAAACAACCAAAACAAAACAAAAAGGCAAAAAAATCTCCAGAACATCTCAGTAGAGAGAGACTAACAGTGGTAAGACAAAGCACCAGGAAGCATGAAGTTAATTGTCCTGATCATCCTGATGGGAACCTGATTAGGAGTCTGCCATTCAGATCTTCGGACTGGACTCAAAGCTGGGACGGAATATTTCCTTTTGCCCTGTATAACATCGCTGCTCAGATCTACAAACTTTTCTAACCCTTTTAACACATCGCTCTGCATTAAAAGATAAAAGAACAAAGAATCTGGAAAAAGGGAGGAAATTAACTGTAATAAACAGGATGGGAAGGGGAATGTGTCCAAGGAAAACCACAACCCTTAAGGAATCTCTGGCCAAAACTGGACAAGAATTATAAAGCATGCAAAGAATCTAATCATAAGCACATTTTGACCCATATTACTTTTGATAACACTTGCTCTCCGAAAATAGGGCAGTTGTGAACGGTCCTAAGAAATAGTGCTGGGCTTTTAAAACCTGCCTTAGAAAAGTCGACCGACGGTGAACAATTTTCAAACACAAAAGTGAAATGTTTTCTCCACAGCACTGAACACCGTCCTCATTGTCATCAGCAACAATGAAAACAACGGTTTTCAAGTTTCAGCAATAGTTGAAACACTTTTGTTTATTTATTTTTTGTGGTGGTTAAGTTTGAAGCCAAAATCAATATTCATTCTCTTGGATGTTGCCTTTTTTTTTTTTTCCTGGCTAATATGCATTGTGGTATCAACTTTGAAACTAATTAACACAGAAAAGAGCAGATTAGAATCCTACCAACCCGAGACGAACCTTTTTAAACTTGCTGTATTCAAACTTTCCACTGCGCGTAGTTTTTATTTTGACAATGCTTTTACACGACCGTTCTTTTAGCAACCGACACTTTCAAACAAAAATTACAGAACGCATTCTGCGTCTTTCCCCTCTTTTGACAGGTTTGATCCAGAAATTGTTACGGAAAGAAAGCGTTCTTAATTAAAAAAAAAAAAAAAAGTTGGACAGAAAAGTATTTTAAAGAGAAAAGCAAAACATCACGCCTTTATTTTGGTGAATTAGCAACAAAGAAAAGGATTAGCATGGACGGGTACTTTTCAAAAATATTTTTTTTTCCTCGGGCTCCCGCTAGGGTGGAGGAAGTTGTCTCCGCTCGGAAAGAGGGTGGAACCGAGTGGAAGGACTAGCGACTGGGAGGTCCACCCTCCCCCGCGCCCAGGAGTGCGGGTCCGCCGGGGGAGGGGGCGCAGAGGGGGGAGGAGACCAGCAGGTGCCTGGGCTCCAGCCCCTACCCCCACCCTCATCCTCACTCTCACCCACACCCGGGGATTGGCCTCGCCCCCTGGCGGGCGAGCGCTAGGTGTAGGGACTCCCGGGCGGGGGGCGCACACCCGCGGGCGGCGGAAAAGAGGCGGCCGGGGCCTCCCGGCCCGACGCGCACCCGGAGCCGGCACCCGCCCGCGCGCACCGCCCGTCCGCAGCCCCGAGGAACATGTCCGCGGCCAGGGCGCGGAGCAGAGCCCCGGGGAGGAGGACCGGGGGAGGGCGTGTGCAGTGGCGGCGGCGGCCGCGGAGCCGCTAGTCCCCTCCCTCCTCGGGGAGCAGCTGCCGCCGCCGCCGCCGCCGCC
>JAJEJO010049716.1:702925-814510 GCA_020662805.1 Glaucomys volans
CTGCCTCCCGCCTCCAGTCTCCCGCCTCCCGCCTGGGGCCGCTGCACCGCGGAAGTGCTGCTGTCGCCCGCGCGCAATTAGCTGCTTCTCGGATAAGAGTCTTGTTGGGTTGGAGGAAGGGGATTCACCAAAACAGAGGGACGTTCCTTTCACCCTCTTGGAAAGAGTAGCCTCGGGGTCCGAGTTCCCGAGCTACCCTGGGGCTTTGTTGCTTTGTAGGAGCTCGCTGGAGCCGCTTTCATGGGAGTGCAGCCGTATTCGGTGTGGCGGACTAACCAAGGCTGGAATAACATCTTTTGGGGGATGTGAGCGGTCCCCTCTACGCTCGACCTTTGCATTACTCCCACTGGGAGGAACTGGGTTCAAGGAGTGAGGGCGGAGAAGGTCTTGGACTTCTGGCGCTTTGGGAAAGCGAAAGGCAGGAACGTGCTGGTGGGTAGGTGGGCATAGCCTGAGGCGAGGGTCCTGTGGCGCCTGGCGGCCTCGGCGTGTGGTGACAGCCCTGTCATTATTGTATTATTACTTGTTTAGTTAAAGCGCCGTCCCAGCTGCTCAGGGTGTAAACAGGATTTGGCAAGGTGACAGCCCAGCGCGGCGGGCGCTACTGCTCAATTTGAGGACACATTTTTTGCCATCCCCTCTTCATGCCAGTTCTAGGCACCCTGTGGCCCCCAGCTGCAGATCCAGATGTGAGGGCTTTGCTCTGGAGAAGGGAGGATTGCCCGAGGCCGCGGGGTGGACTGGCCCTGCGCTGTCAGCAGCGGCTTTGTTTTGACAGGGTGACAGCTGAGGGGGGCGGGGACTTGGCCTTGTCAGCTCCTGCGGCCTGTGACTGTGGCAGGGAAGAGACACACTCATACACCTCCCATGTATTCTTCCCGCCGGCTGCAAACAGGGTCAAGTTCCTAGATTCCAGATTCCCAAAACCATGCTGCAGAGGCACTTTGGAATTTTGGTGTGCCAATCATTAGTCCTGCTAGAACGCCTCCCTGGTGGTGGTGTTTTTGGTGTTTACAGGAGCTCTTAATGGTAGCGGAATGCCTGTACTTACCCTTTTTCCACAGTGTTGCCTAATGTTGATATTGAGCACTTATTCTGTGTCCTATCTTTGCTCGGTTAACATTTGTTGAGTGAATAGAGGATTTAGCCCGGGGCTTTTCAAACTAATATGCATGAGAATCAGCTGGGAAGCTGGTAGGAATGCTGACTTTGAATCAGTAAGTCTGGCGTGGGGCTGAGAATCTGCATTTCTAACAAACTCCCAAGTAAAACCAGGCTAGTTTACTGTCTTCTGTGTAGCAAGACCCTTATTCATACCTGGACAACATATTACTAGTTCCTTTTGAATTCAGCTGAGAAATTGGGAACTGTGAAATAATTGGTATTTCCGATGAAGGAATGCAAAAAGGATCAAGTGGGGAGTGTGCTTCTCGAGGAAGGTAGAAGCCCAGGAGTTGGTTATGAAGGGCATTAGATTAATGAAAAGAGGACCTTGAGTGTAACAGGCAAAAGGGACAACTGTGCATAGAATCAAGAGTGACTTCAATTACTTGATGGCTACAGTGGGCTAGTGTAGGAACTGACTCAGCTCAGTGTTTCTATTCTGGCTTTATTTTTAAATTTCCTATCACCTGCACCTCTTCTTCCTGCTGCCTGCTGTTGTCTTAATGTCTGAGAACTTTCCTGAAGTTTAGGTTGCACATACATGAGCTTCATTGAGGCAGGCAAGAGACACACACATTCGCACACCTCCCATGTTTTAAGATTTCCATGAATGAGATGAAGCATCTCTTCGAAAGTTTTTGACTTGAGTTTCCTGTTCACATTCTCAGCGGAACTCATAGAAAGGAAAACCTCTCTTATTAATGGCCTTTCTGCTGCTGGGAAATTGAATGTGTCAATTTTTATTAGCTGATTTATTCAGCAAATATTTTGAGGGGGTCTCAAGTGGGTGCCAGGCATTGTGCTTGGTGTGGTGGGCCTATGACACTCAGGGTCTGTTCGGAGTTACTGCACACACACGCTTGTGCAGATGCATGTGTTAGGGAGGAAGACGTGCCTCAATAACGATGAGGTTTAGAAAAACTTTCTTGGAGTGGTGTAAGGACGCTGAGCAGGGAGCTCATGCATTGGAGGCAAGGGTAGGCTAGGAATGACTTCCTGGACGAAGTATCATTTGCTGCTGAGGACTCTTGGCAGTGCAAGGGTGGGTGGGGTAAAGCTTCTTGTAGTGAAGAAACTGAAAGCAGATCTGTAAGCTTGGACCTGGGCCAACCCAAGCCAGGCTTCCATTGCCAGGAACCACTGGTTTGGGAGGGCTGTGTATGGACAAGTGGGTGCTGGGGACTCCAAGACTCTTGAGTTGTAACATCTCAGAATTTTTTTTTTTTTTTTGGGGGGGGGATAGTGTTGGGTGTTGAGCCCAGAGATGCTCTACCATCCATGTAGCTACTCTCCTCCACCCCTTTTTCAATTTATTTTGAGACAGTGTCTTACTAAGTTGCTCAGCCTGGTTTTGATTTTGTGACCCTCCTACCTCTCAGCTTGCTGGAATTACAGGTGTGTGCCACCGTTCCCAACCTTTTTTTTTTTTAAACTGGGCTTGATTGGGTATGATAAGTCTGTGAGAGTATCATCTGTGGTTCTTTCTCAGCTTGTCACTGCACTTGCTATGAGCACACCCCAAATGACAGACTGCTATACAATTTGCCAGAACCCTTTGGAAAGAGTGGAGAGGTTAGAGGTGGGGTCTGGAAAGAGGTGGAGTTTACTGGGGGTTATTGAAAGGAAAACAAGCACCAGACCTGATCCACCATAGGGTCTTCAAACTTCACAGACAAAACAAAAAAGGAGGGAGCTAGTTCACAGCCAGGGTGGAATGCCACGCCCCAGAAAGAGGGGGAGGGGGACAAAAAAGAAAGAAAGAAATGAAAAAAAACCAAACTTGTTTTGCAGGATCCAGGGTAGAGTTCTTTGAACTGTGTCCTGGCAAAGGTTGCTTCAGAGGGTCACTTTGCTTGTGTGTGACACGGCTAAATGATAATAAAAACGCAGTTCTGACCATGTTGTGTCCTTACTTCAGATCCTTGAAGTTGTTTCCTGGGATCCACAAGCCCCTTCATGGCCACTGCTCTCCCTGGCCCTTTTCCAGGGCCTGGAGTGCATGGTTCCCTTTCAATTCAGGGCCTTTGCACACATTGTTCATCCGTGCTGCAAACTCTTCTCACCTCCCTCTAAAATGAACTTCTGGGGCTAGGAGTGTAGCTCCATGATAGATCACATGCCCAGCATGTGCAAAGCCCCTGGGGGTTCAGTCTCCGGCACCAAAACAACAACAACAACAACAACCAAACCCCAAAATCCAAACCAAAGTTAGCTCCCCACTCTTCTGCAGATCTCAGATTCCTCGTCTTCCCTTGACTCCCCTGGTCAGCCTTTCCATTAGAAATTACCCGGACTGCTCTGTATTCTTTCTTCCTGGTGGTTTTATTGTGATTTGTAATTAAGTCTGATTATTTGATATGTGTTTAGAATCTCTGAATAGATTGTATGTGATGTGGTTATTGACCAAGCGACTGGACTGGAGAAGAGAAAATGGAGGAAATGATTAGCTTTTAGGGATAGACATTGTGGAATCTTAGTGTGACTACTTGATGACAATTGGTTGAAGGGGATTTTTTTTTTTTTTTGGTGGTGAATTTTTTATATATATATTTTTTAGTTGTCAATGGACCTTTATTTATTTACATGTGGTACTGAGATTTGAACCCAGGGCCTTGACATGCTAGGCTAGCGCTCTACCACTGAGCCACAACCCCAGCTCCATGAGGGGGATTTTTTCATGTAGGGCAATTCTAAGTATCCCACAGGTGTTGGTGGGACTTTTTGAAAATGTTTTGGTACTGGGGATTGAACCTAGGGGCACTTTACCACTCAGTTATATCCCCAGCTTTTTTTTTTTTTTTTTTTGACAGGTTCTTACCAAGTTG
This sequence comes from Glaucomys volans, assembly GCA_020662805.1. Classification (NCBI taxonomy): domain Eukaryota; kingdom Metazoa; phylum Chordata; class Mammalia; order Rodentia; family Sciuridae; genus Glaucomys; species Glaucomys volans. Next base: position 706,915 of record JAJEJO010049716.1, read on the forward strand.
TCCAGGTTTACCTCAAACTTGCACTCTTCCTGTCTCAGCCTCCCATCTTTAGTTTGGGATTATGTTTTTAATGTGATAGAAGAAACGTCGCTGGGCGGGGTGAGCCAGTGACTCAGGAGGATGAGGCAGGAGGATCACAAGCCCTGAGATCCTGTCTCAAAGACAAAAAAAGGGGCTGTGGATTTGGCTCACTAAAAGCTAAATGGGGTTCAATCTCCCAGTAACAAAACAAAACAAAAATTTTAAAGAAACTTAAAATGAATGTATGAGAAGGGCAAATCCAAATCTCCTTGAATTAAATGTAAGTTACCTATTAACTTAAAAACAAACCCATTAATTGACCTTTCCTAAAGGAATAGGGCATTCATACACAGGGGAGGCAACAGGGTATAGTAGCTAAAAGTATGGGTTCAGAATTAGTTCAGACTAATCTGAGCTTAAATTTTAGTATACCCAGCAATGTGACCTTGGACAGGGACTTCACCCTAGCCAGCATTTCCTAATCTGTGAAGTAGGAATGATGCTGTCCCTCTCCTGACATCACTGAGGATTTAAAGAGGGCTGTCCAGAGCTGGGTGCGATGGCACACACCTATAATCCAGCTTCTTGGGAGGCTGTGATAGGAGGATCACAAGTTCAAGGCCAGTTTCACCAGTGTAGCAGGGCCCTAAACAACTTAGCTAGACCCTGTCTCAAAATAAAAAAATACCAAGGGCTGGGGATGTGGTTTTGTGGCTAAGTGCCTCCGGACCTCTGAGTTCAGTCCCTGGTACCAAAATATAAAATAAAACAAGTAAATAAAGAAGGCTGTTCTAGGCAGTGCAGTGTCTAGACCCTAGTAAGCCTTAACAGCAGCTCACAGGAGGGGACCTCTGTTAACTGGGAAGTTAGGAAAACATGGGACTCAGTCTTGAATCCCAGCTCTGCCAATTGGCATGATCTTGGGCAGAAGTCACTTTTCCTGTGAGCCTGTATTACTGCATCTTCAAAGTGGTGACCATAACTTCAGGCTTGAAGGTAGCAAAGAAAAAGGTTCCCAAAGTTCCCAGGACATAAAGATGCTGGGTTCATGGTGACTAACTGAATGCTTGGTGCCTTACCTACTGTATATCAGTCCGGGGTCACCAAGCGCTTGTGGAGAACCTGCTTGCTGAGGTTTTGGGCTGAGTGCCACATACTTAGAGAGTTACAGGGGTGCAGAACTGTAAAATTAGTCTTACATAATGATTTAGGCTGGGGATGTAGCTTAGTGATAGAGCGCTTACCTGGGTTCAATCCCAGTAAAGGGTTTAATCTAAAAAAATAATGTGGACAATAGAATATGCAGAGTGGAGGCAGAGGCCAACAGTAGCCTTGAACTTGTGATCCTTGAGCCTCAGCCTCCTGTGTAGCTAAAATTATGGGTATGAGCCTCCATCCTTGGCTCCCAGTCCAGTGCTAAAACTCCTCTATTCGCCCTAAAATTATCCTCCTCTCAACTTTTTCCCCTTTCCTTTCCTCTTTTTTTTTTTTTTTTTTTTTTTTTTGGTGCTGGGGATTGAACCCAGGGCCTTGTGCTTGCGAGGCAGGCACTCTACCAACTGAGCTATATCCCCAGCCCCTTTCCTTTCCTCTTTCCTCCCCCCCTCTCCCCCTCCCTCCTCTTTCCCTACTTCTTCCCCCCTCTTATTTTTGGAACCGGGGATTGAACCCAGGGGCGATTAATCACTAAGCCACATCCCCAGCTCTTTTTATATTTTATTTTGAAACAGGGTCTTACTAAGTTGCTTTGGGGCCTCGCCAATGTGCAGAGGCTGACTTTGAACTCGTGATCCTCCTGTCCTAGCCTCCCTTCCCCCTTCTGTGACTGACCTACTTTCTCCCTCTTTCTTTCTTTGCTCTTTCCAATGCTGGGCGTGGGGCCCAAGGCCTCAGGCACACTAGGTAAGCACTCTACCACTGAGTTACATTCTAGCTTCTTCCAGCTTTTTAAGGTAATATTTTCTATCAGTTGATTGTTGGTTTGCAAACAGAAAGCGAATTAAAAATATCTTTTTGGAGACTCTTCAAATAGCTAGTATTGTTACAGCAAGATACAAAACAGAGTAAGGTAGATAAAATGTTGTTTTAAAAGATCAGTCCTTAGCTACATATATATGTAGCATACAATTATTTCATGCTGTGATTTCTCTCACAGGCTCTAAGTATCATACAGCCCAGCATGCACAGTAAAACGTTTCATTGAACAGGCAAAATAGAAAAAGCCCGAGATATAAAACTATTATGAAAAGAATTGCTAATGTGACAGCCCTCATAATGTGGGGAAGATTCTGAAAATAAAGCAAAAACATCTGGAGTGTGTGGAGGCTGAGGCAGGAGGATGGCAAGTTTGAGGCTAGCCTGGGCAACTTAGCAAGACCCTGGCTCAAAATAAAAATGGTCTGAGGGGCGTGAGTTGTAGCTCAGTGGTAGAGCACTTGCCTGGCACATGTGAGGCACTGGGTGCAATCCTCAGCACCACATAAAAATAAATAAATAAAATAAAGGTGTTGTGTCCATCTACAACTGGAAAAAAAAAAAAAAAAAGGTTGAGGATGCAGTTCAATGGTAGAGTGCCCCAGGTTCAATTCCTGATAAGGGAGTAGGGAAGTAAGGAAGGGGGCTGGGAGAAAGATATCTATAATTAATTGTGTCTTCTTGTAAATTTTCAAGGAAGATTGAAATTCAAGCCTGAAAAGCTTTCAGGTTGCAATTCGTAGTTTTATGTACCTGAGAAATTAGTTTACAGGGCATGGCAGAACAGAATCTGCCGAGGACTGTTACATTTTAGGAAGCACGTGCTTGCAAATAGCAATTTGTGATGTAGCACCATTTAAGGTTTTTCGTTTTGTTTTTGTTTGTTTTTTTAAACTACCTGGCAGATTTAAACTCAGTTGCCTGTTCACTTTGGCCAGATGTAATTCAGGTAAATCAGTAGTCTGACCTGTCATAGGACTTCTTCCTTCCTTCATTCCTTCCTCCTCGCCCCTTTCTCCTTCTTCATTGAGCTCAGGAGTGCTCTACCGTTGAGCTACATCCCCACCCCTTTTGAGAAAATTATTTTGAGGCAGGTGCTGTGGCGCATGCCTGTAATCCCAGCAGCTCCGGAGGCTGAGGCAGGAGGATCGAGAGTTCAACGCCAGCCTCAGCAAAAGTGAGGCACTAAGCAACTCAGTGAGATCCTGTCTCTAAATAAAATACAAAATAGGGCTGGGGATGTGACTCAGTGGTGACACTGAGTTCAATCCCTGGTACCAAAAAGAAAAAAAAAAACAAAACATTTTGAGACCGGCTCTTGCTAAGTTGCTGAGGCTGGTTTTGAACCCATCTGGCATTACAGGTGTGCACCACCGTGCCTGGAGAGGTGCACACTTTTTTTTTTTTTTTTTTTTTGAACCAGGGATTGAACTCAGGGACACTCGGCCACTGAGCCACATCCCCAGCCCTAATTTGTATTTTATTTAGAGACAGGGTCTCACTGAGTTGCTTAGGGCCTCGCTTAGTTGCTGAGGCTGGCTTTGAACTAGAGATCCTCCTAACTCAGCCTCCCAAGTTGCTTGGATTATAGGCGTGCGCCACTGCGCCGGGCGAGAGGTGCACACTTTTAAGTGAGCAATCTTGGAAGATTCACCATATTTGCTTCTCAGAAGAAAGATCTAAGTACTCACTGCAGTGTTGATAAAATTTAGATTTCCAATGCTCCGTGGATTCTGATTTAGTTGGTTTCTCCTTGAGAGAAGGTGGCTATTTGGAAAGACTTGTCAAGTTCCCTACTCTTGCAGCTCTGTGCCTTTTTGCTGTGGTCATCTAATTCAGTCAGAAGAACCTGGTGGAGAACTCCAGGGAATCCTTCTGCCATCCTCTGAACCCCCAAACCTGGCACCTTGGACAGATATTTACCTACCTTATTTCACTTCCCTTAGTGAAGTGGGAGTCAAGGAACAACCTCATTGACGTTATGTCACATATACATTTAGCATATGTGAAAGTTCTTGGAACTCGAGCATTCCACAAACATCTCTTTTCTTTTTAAAAGTGTTCCGTTGGGCCAGGCGTGGTGGCGCACGCCTGTAATCCCAGCACTTGGGAGGCCGAGGCAGGAGGATCACGAGTTCAAAGCCAGCTTCAGCAACTTAGTGAGGCCCTAAGCAACTCAGTGAGACCCTGTCTCTAAATAAAATACAAAAGAGAGCTGGGGATGTGGCTCAGTGGTGGGTTCAATCCCCAGTACCGAAAAAAAAAAAAAAAAAAAGGTGTTTCATTGGCAGCAGCAGCAGTTCGTGTTTTGCCAAAGTGTTGTAACTCAGGTCATTTGATTCTTCTATCTGGGTAAGAGGAAGGTAAGACAGGCCATTTTACTAGCAGGGCACTGACACCCAGAGAGGTTAGTGACTTCCTTAGGCTTCAGTGTTTGCTCAGGAGAGCCCTGACCCGCATAGATTCTCCTTCTGGTGTACCATTTTTCCTCCTCCTTCAAAACCTCCTAATGGGGTGGATGGTTTGTTCCTAATAGTTTCCGGAGAGAATTTTCATTTGCTTCAGTCATTCTGCTGCTCTTAAACGCTTATTGTCCTCCTATTGAGAAGTATGTTCAAAGGCTTTTCTAGTCCACTGATATTGTGCAAGCCATAAAGTAAATAAAGTAAGCATTCTGGAGCACCAGCTGAGGACAGTCACAGGCATGCCCTCGATTGTTTTACAGCTGACAATCAAGACTGATCACTGGGCCGATCACTGTTGAGGGAAGATGAAAGAGGCACCTACTCAGGCTGCTGAAGGTGTCAATTGTGTCAGGAAAGTAAAGAATTGACTGTCCTGAAGCTTTAGAGATTCCCAAACAGCTCTAATTGAGGACTGTATGCGTAGCAGCATCAAAAGGAAAGTCATTTTAAAAAAACTTTCAAGTTTATTATGCATACAATAAAATACTCAAGTCCTAGGTTAATAACTCGTAGAATTTTTACAAATGTGTACACCTGCACAACTGGCAGCCAGATAAAGCTGGCTAGGACATTTCCAGAGCCTCAGAGGGCTCCTTTGTACCCCCTCCCTATCCCTGGTAACCCTCATTCTGACTTGTGTTACTAGAGATTAATTTGGTCTGTTCGTACATGTCACATAAATGGAATCATATGGTATGAATGCGTGTGTCTGGATTCTTTCAACCTTATGCCTGTGAGATGCATCCTTGCTGTGTGTGTAGCAATAGTTTGCAAAAACACATGTTTTCAAATTAGAAAACAAGTTAAAAGCTGGCAGCTGTTGTTGACGATGGAGTCCATGGATGTGGACAATGTAATACAATGGAATTTAGTTAAACTTTTGAAAGAAAGAGTGGGAATTTGGGACTTAGGTCTGCTGGGAAGAACTCACATGGGCAGGAATGTGGACGAGACATCAGTGTGTGGTTGGCCAAGTAGATGTAGATAAGGAATGGAATGATAGCCAGGCAGAAGAATGGGAGGTGGGGGCAGGCGGCCATGATGTCACAGCTGGTGGAATGTCCAGTGTGCACAGTTCCTTCTCCCTGAGTCTGTATTTGCGAGTCCTGAATGGTAAATATTATGTGAAGTCTTGCTACCACTGCCCTTGTTCTGGAAGATGATTAGGATTGTTGCACATTGTATTCTGCAAGCTATGTGTAACCATATGTTAGAAGTGATCTCAGGTTTTTTTTTTTTTTTTTGGTACTGGGGATTGAACCCAGGGGCACTCAACCACTGAGCCACATCCCCAGCCCTATTTTGTATTGTATTTAGACACAGGGTCTCACTGAGTTGCTTAGGGCCTTGCTAAGTTGCTAAGGCTGGCTTTGAACTCGTGATCCTCCTGCCTCAGCCTCCCGAGTTGCTGGGATTACAGGCGTGTGCCACCGTGCCCAGCTCGCAGGGCGAGCCAGAACTAGAAAGGCTAGCCAGAACTAGTACACAGAGGTCCAGGGTCAGTGCCTCCTCTGTGATGTTGGCCTAGTGAATGGAGATGTTGGGAAGAGAATGGTCATCTCTATGTTCTCTAGAACTGCCTGGAAGTCCACTTAATGCCACCTTATCCCCAGAAATGGTGGTGAGAAACAGATTATTGTTCAGCTCCTCACAGTTTTTTGATAGCATCTGCATCCCAGAAAACTAGTATTGAATATATAAGATGAGCTTATTTAAGAGTCCTGTGGACCATCCACCTATAAATCAGTCCTTTCTGTAATTCATACATTTAACCAAATGGGATTTTCATCTTTGAATTGAGAGCATATATATGCATGGCATATTATACCTATTGTCATTTATTTAACATTTCATTTTACAGGCTACTTTAGAAGATTTCTGCTCAGGCTGGGTGTGTTGGCGCATGCCTGTAATCCAAGCAACTTGGGAGGCTGAGTCAGGAGGATCGCGAGTTCAAAGCCAGCCTCAGCAACTTAGCGAGGCCCTTAGCAACTCAGTGAGACCCTGTCTCTAAATAAAATACAAAATAGGGCTGGGGATGTGGCTCAGTGGCTGAGTGTCCCTGAGTTCAATCCCTGGTTCCAAAAAAAAAAAAAAAAAAAAGATTTCTGCTCAGCTAGCTCCTTATTCAGACTTCTGTTTTTTCAGTACTGGGGATTGAACCCAGGGAAACTATCACTGAGCTATATTTTTCATTTTAAGGCAAGGTCTCTAACTTGCCCAGGCTGGCCTGGAAATTGCAGTCATCCTGCCTCAGTCTCCCGAGTCACTTGGATTACAGGCATGTACCACCATGCCCGGCTCTATTCAAACTTCTCAGGGCAATTTATCACTTAGATTTAATTGAAATAGAATTGAATCCTTTATCATTTGGAACCAACTTTTGTCTGTGATACCTGCTTTGCACCTTTTTCTCCTGTGAGTACTTCTGTGTCTTCTTTTTTTTTTAAAGTATTTTTATTAGTTGTTGATGAAACTTTTATTTACTTATTTGCTATGTGGTGCTGGGAATCGATCCCAGTGCCTCACACATGCTAGGCAAGCACTCTACCACTGAGCCACAACCCCAGCCCTTCTGTGTCTTCTTGTCACACCTTTTTCTGGTCTATTTTCAAATGCCAGCTTCTCAGAGAATCTCTCCTGTTCCCCTCTTCCACCCCTGTCTCTCTCTCTTTTTTTTTTTTTTTTTAATATTTTTGGTTGTAGATGGACACAATGCCTTTATTTTGTTTATTTCATTTTACGTGGTGTTGAGAGTCAAACCCAGTGCCTCATACATGCTAGGCAAGTGCTCTACCACTGAGCCACACTCCCACCTCTGTCTTTTCAGCCCTATTTTGTATTTTATTTAGAGACAGGGTCTCACTGAGTTGCTTAGGGCCTCTCAAAGGTACTGAGGCTGGCTTTGACCTCATGATCCTCCTGCCTCAGCCTCCCAAGTGCTGGGATTACAGGTGTGTGCCACCGCGCCCGGTGACCTCTGTCTTAATAGCAGCACCCTGCCCATAAATCTGTAATCATTTTATTTTCCTTTACTGCATTTATCAATACTTGGAAATCATCTTTTAAAATAATTTCTACTTCCCTTATGACAATAGAAGCCTTCTACAAAGTAGGGTCTTGAGTTTACTTCATATTCTAAGTGGTCTACACTTTGCACATAGTAGGCACTCAGTATTCATTGAAGAAAAGGTTAATTTTGCATTCAGAGGCTTTGTGAGACTGGAGAAAAGGAAATTGTGTCTTAAAGATGAGAAAACAGGTTCAGAGAGGTTTAGAAACTAGCCACGTGGTCCAGAGCAGAGCAGTTTCCAGCCAGGACTGGCACAACCTCTATTCTTAGCTAACTGTGGTTCTCAGTAGCTCTTGAAGATCTGATGACAACCACACTTGTCTGACTGCCTGGACTTCTGCTGCAAGACCAAGTGAAGAGAAGTCAGGCCTACATTTTAGTCCTTCTCTGTGTGCATGGTGTGAACTTCCGTGACCGCTGTTTCCTCTTCTGTAAATTAGAGTGGAATTCTCACAAAGGTATTGTGAGACCCACAAAATGAGAAAAGTTCTTATCCTATGTTGTTTTTTTTTTTCCACCCAGAGATAGACAGATTTATTTAGGAAAGCAGATATGTATTCAAGGGGGGATACAGGCTATTTTAAGAGAGTTGCTTTAGAAGGTTAAGTAAGACATACACATTCAAGGGATAATGCAGACCCTCTCCAGAGGGATAGACAGCTTTATCCTATATTCTAAAAATTTGTATTTTATTAGTGAACTAGGAAAAAAAGTCAATTGTGTATAAAAGTGTGTTTTCTAACTATTGTTTATTTTTTTGTTATTTTCTGTTCATTTTAATCAAAGTCTAATTTGTTCTTCTATTTGGGCTTATTATTTTATATCAGGAGATGAATTTAATTATTTTTGGGAAAAGTATGCATAATATCTCTAATGATCCACTTGGAATGGTACCCTGCCTAATCTCAGGAGGCCATTTAATTTCTTCAGTGACCTCAGGGCAAGATGTGTAGGGATGCGTCTATTAAATTCCACACCACCCTAATCAGTCCTCATTCACTGCATGCTCTCATCTTGTGTAGCCGTCTGGGAAGCTTGTGTGGTATGCAGCCGATTCCAGAAGTACAGGGACAAGAACCAAGTAATACCACAGTGACTGAAGGTGGCAGCGCTAATTTGCATCAGCTTTAACAAGTTAGTGTTGAAACTGGATGGCAGAATGCCAAGGAAGCCAAGGTCAGCATACTTTGAAATAACAAAGTGAGTCATGTAACCCCGGATTTGCACATACCCACAGGACTACCTGAGTCACCTCACCTCCAAGGGAATGTATCATCTGGGTTAGGTGCCTGGGTCCAGCTCTTTTTTTTTTTTTTTTTTTTTTTTTGGTACTGGGGATTGAACCCAGGGGCACTCCACCACTGAGCCACATCCCCAGCCCTATTTTGTATTTTATTTAGAGACAGGGTCTCACTGAGTTGCTTAGGGCCTCGCTAAGTTGCCAAGGCTGGCTTTGAACTTGCGATCCTCCTGCCTCAGCCTCCCAAGTGCTGGGATTACAGATGTGCGCCACCGTGCCCAGCTGGGTCCAGCTCTTGTGGTATAGGTGCAGAAGAAAATGAAAGGCACAAGGAGCCCCTTGTATTGCTGGGAAGAGAGATTATGCAAGAAAAGAAAAATTAAAGTGAATAAGCTTAAAATCTGTGAGAAAGAAACCATCACAAGTGAGGTATGGGTGGAAGTGTAGAGACAGGCCCAGCTCAGGTGGAGTGAACAGAATAAAACCAAGCTAAGAAGCAAAACCAAAGGGAAGGAAGACTTCAGAGTGGTTTGAAACATAGGTTGGAGCTGGGCTTGGTGCCGCACGCCTGTAATCCCAGTGCTCTGGAGGCTGAGGCAGGAAGATTGCAAGTTGGAGTTCAGCCTCAGCAACTTAGAGAGGACCAAGCAATTTAGTGAGACCGTGTCTCAAAATAAATAATAAAAAGGGCTGCAGGGCGGGGGTTGTAGCTCAGTGGTAGAGCAGTTGCCTGGCACTGGTGAGGCACTGGGTTTGATCCTCAGCACCACACAGAAAACAAATAAAAAATAAAGGTTAAATTCTTAAAATAAAAAGAAAAGAAAAAATAAAAGGGCTGGGATGGGACTCAGTGGTAAAGTACTCTCGGGTTAAATCCCCAATAATCCCCTTTCCCCCAAAAAGAACATAGATCTGCATTCTGGCTGTGTGACCACGGGTAGGCTCCTCACCCATTATGAGGCTCAGGTTTCATAGCTGTAAATTGGAAATAGTGATGATATCAACTTTTTCTGTTCTTTCAACAAATTGTTATTTAATGTGCCAGGCGTTGATTTAGGCATTGGGGATGCAGTGACAGATGGGCCCTTACTCTTGCAGAGTTTGCTTTCTGGTAGCAGAAGCAGACAATAAACAAAATGACAGAATGTGGTAAGTGCCACCCAGAGAATGAAAACAGAGAATTAAATGAGGGTGCTGGGGGAATTCCTGCAGACACGTGCCCAGAAAGGTCTCTCTGCAGAGGGGACACAGTGAGGCTTGGATGACAACACAGTGAGGGATAAGGATGCCAAGAGGGGAATGCAAAGTCTCTGGGGCCAGAAAGGGCTTGGCATGTTGAAGGGCTGCCAGGAGGCCGGTGTTGCTGGGTGGACGAGGGCAGAGGGGGGAGTGTAGGAGTGGAGGTGGGGAAGGCATGTGCAGACCAGGTTGCTGAAGTATGATTTTCACTCAGTGAAACGTCCAGATCTTCATAATAATCAGCTTTGATAAATATGTGTCAAGACATAGGACTTTTCTGTTACAGTAGAAAATTACCTCCTGCTCCTTCTTGTTCAACTTTTTCTCCCTCTTGTTCTAGGGATCAAACCTAGTGTGTCATGCATGCCAGGCAGCTGCTCTACCACTGAGCCACATCCCTTCTCCTTCAGAAAAATCATGGATCTGATCTTTGTCAGTGTAGGTTAGTTTTCATGTATGTGATCCTTGCACATATATACTCTTCTTTCATTTAGTGGATATTGTTTAAATTCATCCATGTTATTGCATGCATCAGCAGTTAATTTTCTTTTTGTTGCTGAGGAGTATTCTTTTGTGCAAAAGCACCACAGTTTGTTCATCTCTTTCCCTATAGTGGACATTAGGGCTGTTTCCAATAGTTTGAATATAGATTAGGTTTTATTTTTATTTTTTTCTGGCACTGGAGATTGGACTCAGTGGCACACACGTTGCTAGTCAAGAGCTCTACTGTTGAGCTATACCCCCAGCTCTTTTTAAAGCTTTCAAATTTTGAGTGAGTGGCTTGATAAATTGCCTAGGCTGGGCTTGAACTTGTGACCCTCCTGCCTCAACCTCCTAAATAGCTGGGATTACAGTTCTCTTTTTTGGTAGTGCTGGGAATTGAACCCAGGGCCTTGTGCTTGTGAGGCAAGCACTCTACCAACTGAACTGTATCCCCAGCCCTGGGATTACAGTTCTGTGCTGTCAACTCCAGCTTCCAGGTTTGCATTTTAATACAGACCATCTGGTTACTCCTGGAAGAATAAAGCGTATGGGAGAACCTAGAAAAAGTGGGCCAATTGGAAGTTATTGTAGGCTAGGTATAAATGGTGCCTTGGAGGAGGGTAGAAACAATGGAGAGGTGAAAAGTAGTCACTTAGGGGCTCTGTTATGTGGATAGGTGCGACACCCCCCTGCCCCCACAAGTACTGGGAATAGAACCCAAGGGCTGGTGCCTTGCTAGGGACGTGCTTTACCACTTATTCCACATCCATAGCCCAAGGAACAAGACTTAATTTGTTGTGGCAGGAAAGGATAAAGGAAAGACAGAACTGAGAGAATGTGTAAAGAGTTGTCCAGAGTAACTGAAAGGATGGTAGTTCCATTTACCAATGAGGGGAAGACCATGGGAAAAGCAGGTTTGGGATGAGTGTGAATCAAGAGTCCTGTCTTATGGCTGGGTGCAGTGTAATTCCAGTGACTCTGGAGGCTGAGGCAGGTGATTCCAAGTTCAAGGCCAGCCTCAGCCATTTAGGTAGGCCCTAAGCAACTTAGCATGACCCTGCGTCAAAATAAATGTGAAGGGCTGGGGATGTAGCCCAGTGGTAAAGCACCCCTGGGTTCAATTCCCAATAATCCCCTCCCCACCCCACACACACTGGAAAAAAAAAAGTGTCTTTGCACTTAATGAAGGAGGAAGCACACGATATTTTAAGAGTGCTAGACAGGATTCTAGGTATTAGTTTTGGCCCCTTGCTCTTTGCCAGCTGGGTGAACTCAGGCAAGCCACACCCCATCACTAAGCATTGAATTACTTTTCCTATTTGACTGCTTAGAAGGGAAAAGAAGATGACTTAGACTGCAGTTGCCTTGAAAAGAATCAAATACAAATGCTTCACATTGTTGATTAAATGACATTTTGAGTAGAGTGATGTGAGGGGGTGTGAAGTAAGGGTTGGGAGTGGGAATGTTGGGAGAGGAAAGGAAGTGTTTCTTAAAATTGGCAGATAGACCCTGAAGGAGGGCCCTTCCTGGCAGTGAGAATGGAGGAGGTATAAATCTGAAACTCTGAAGGAAGAATCAGATGGCTTTTGGTAAGGCATTGAATACCCATGTGTTGAGCTTCAGCAACTGGGGAAGTGTAATGCCAGGGAGTGGGTACAGGGTAGTTGAAAGGGGTGTTGGAGTTGAGGGCAAGCCTTGGTGTAACACTTTCTTGGCAGAGATGCCAGAAGTAGGCAGTTGGGAATGTGGGCTGCAAGTTCTGCTTTGCAGGTTGGGCTGGTTAGGTGGACTTGAGAGTCATCAGCCCAGATAATGACTGATACCATGAGAATATGAGCTGTCCTAGGAGGCAACATGTAAGGCATTATTTTGCTCATCCCATTTGACTTGGTGCCAAAACAACAGGCTGAGGAGTGAAACATTCTGTCAGTCAGCTGGTTGAGCTACTTAATGCCAACAGAGCAGTTTGATAAATCTTTCCACTGTGTGGAAGACTGAGCTGACTGCTTTGGCATCTCCAAGCATAAAAAGTCTGAGATGGTGTGTTAAATAAACTGTTTGAGAGCACCAGTTTCTAGGCTCTGGTTTCTCTCAGGACTTCCTGAGGCCCTTCCAGGAGAGATGCTTGCTTGGGTTTGGTCCTGGAGAGCTGACTCCCACACAATGAAGGATCTGGCCAACTCCCAGGCCATTTGGTAGCTACTGGCATGGTTCCAACACCTGAGATGTTGCCTGAGGGTTCTGGGCCTTTGATTCAACCAGACTTCTTTCTCTTTGTCCTTTTTTTCCCTCCCAGTGCTGAAGATCAAACCCAGAGCCTCACACTTACTAGGCAAGCCTTCTACCATTGAGCTACACCCCTAGCCCCAGCCCAGACCTAATTATTTAGCACAGGGAAGGTAGTTTCTTATTCCACTTCAGCGTAGGCAAAAGAACTTCCAGATGTAACAAAGATATTCTCTTGATTTGATACTGGAATAATGTCAGGTAGGAGAGCATGAATGAGAGCCATTTGATTGAGCAGGGCTGGGTCATTTTCTCATTATATGATTTCTCTTCTCCTGGATGTTGAACACGTTCCTTATATTTGTTTTTGTGGTTCTCTGTGACTTTTCAGATCAAAATGGCGCTATTAGTGAAGGTCTTCAGAGATGCCACTGCTAAAGAATTAGCTCACGGTTGATTTTTTTCCTTCCTTCCCATTCTGTTTCTGATTTCAATTCCAGGCAGCTTTGCTCTCCTCAGGACCCTTTTCCCATATACTTTGTTCTTTTAACCAGGACCACAAGTCCTCCCAACTTTTCCCCCTGCTACTAGGGATTGAAACCAGGTTTGCTCTACCACTGAACTACAATCCCCAGCCATTTCCATTTTTTAATTTTGAGATAGGGTCTCACTAAGTTGACCAGGCTGGCCTCTAACTTTTGATCCTTCTACTTCAACTTCTCAAATTACTGGGACTATAGGTGTGCATCACTGCACCAGACAAGTACCCAGATTATTTATTTGTTTATTGCAACACTGGGATTGAACCAAGGCTTGGTTCAAGCTTGACCAGTGCTCTGCTAGTCCCCAGATTTTTAAAATTTCAGTTTTTAAGTCTAGTTTTATGGTGTTTGCTGGCCTTCCACCTACAACAATGTAACTGCAGATTGTCACACGGAAGAAAAATGAGTTTATATCTCAGAAAGGATCACTTAGCCATTTAAACTTAATTTACATATGAAAGGTTTAAATTAAACCCGGGGGAGAGAGGTGTTGCACCCATCAAACCATCTGTATCCTTTCAAATCTTTGCTTCTCCAAGAAGTAGGTTGTCATCAAGGAACCTTTTTAGAAATGCAGGATCTCAGGTTCCACCCCAGACTGAGGGAATCTGAATCTGCATTGTGCCAGGATCTCCAGGTAATTGCTGAGCAGATTGAAGTCTGAGCTGTTCCAAATCACATCAGTACTATTTTAAGCTACTCACTTCCAACAAGATTTTTGCTTCAATTGAAGCTACATACAGTTCACTTAAAATATTGTTGCTTTAAACTAGGATTAAAAGATCATTTTCAAAATACTTGTAGAGTTGCGTGTGGTGATGTGTACCTGTAATTCCAGCTGCTGGGGAGGCTGAGGCAGGAGGAGTGAAAGTTCAAGACTAGTATCAGCAATGTAGCAAGATCCTGTCTCAGAAAAAAAAAAAAGTGGGGGATGGGGATAGCTGGGCATGGTGGTGCATGTCTGTAATCCCAGCAACTGGGGAGGCTGAGGCAGGAGGATCATGAGTTCAAAGCCAGCCTCAGCAAAAGCGAGGTGCTAAGCAACTCAGTGAGACCCTGTCTCTGAATAAAATACAAAATAGAGCTGGGGATGTGGCTCAGTGATTGAGTGTCCCTGAGTTCAATCCTCAGGACCCCACCCCCCATAATAATAATATACTTGTAAAAAATTAAGGCGAAAATTCAAAGAGTTCACAGGGTAGGAAATGGAAATTAAACCCACTCACCACACTCCTCATCCCCAGCCTCACTTCTTCTTTTTAACCATTTCTTTTCTAGGGGCTTTTTCTCCTCTCCCTCACCCTTTTGAGCTGTATCTTATATTTTATACTGCAATTCCAGGAGGGGAACTAGATTCACTATCCAGAAATTCAAGCCAAATATTCCCATTTGTCTTGAGTGATGAAAAGACCAGAAAGTTGTATGTCAGTAAGCCAAAGGCGTTTGGTAGGAAACCAAAATGAACACTAGAGATACTGGTCTTTATAATTAGCAAGTTTTAATTGTTTCGAACTCTCCACTAATGTTAAAAACAGGGCAACCTACTTAATGACTCACTTATTCCTGTCATTTGCTCTTTCTCTTTTGCCCAGACAGATTCAGACAGCTGAGGTGCAGCCACTTAGAGAGTAGCTTCTTTCGCTTTTTTAGATCAGAAAAGGACTGGGTTTTGCATGAGAAGACCTCCTTGTGTTTTCCCCGCCCCCCATTGTAGCTTATTTAGTTTCCTTAGTTTATGCAGAGACAATAATCCCCAATTCTGGGATGCATTTTGGGAAATCTTTGCAGAACCCCTGACATTCTTTTTTCTTTTCTTTTGTTTCTTTGTGTGGTACTGGGGGCTGAATCCAGGGTCACTATATTACTGAGCTGCATCTCCAGCCCTTTTTATTTTCCTTTATGAGATAGGGTCTCACTAAGTTGCCTGAGTTGGCCTGGAATTTATGGTGCTTCTCCCTCAGCCTCTGCAGTAGCTGGGATTACAAGCATGCACTCCCCTGGGCTAAAACCCATCTTTGAAGTGATAATTTGTTCCTCTGTAGCCAAATGTGTACTCATCTTGTGAAAGGAAAGCCAAATAGCAGAACCTGAAGATAAAAGAATGGAGAAAGATTTATTACCTGCTGCAGGTAAAGGGAGCACTGGGTTACTTCCAAAGCAGTGCCCTCCTCAAGGAAAGGAAGGAAAGGAAGCCTATGTATATTCAAATAGGAAAGCCCACGGGGGGTGGACACATATGTGAGCACACTCAGTTTAAGACACACACTTCTGAGCTTACTCTGGTTAAGGTCATGGTTAAAAAAGGAGAGATGTGGACACGTTTTTGGCAAGGCTAAGCTCAAGGATGTAGAGTAGTTGATCAAAAAGGGAAGATGAGCCGGGCGCGGTGGTGCATGCCTGTAATCCAAGCGATTTGGGAGGCTGAGTCAGGAGGATCGCGAGTTCAAAGCCAGCCTCAGCAACTTAGCGAGGCCCTAAGCAACTCAGTGAGACCCTGTCTCTAAATAAAATGCAAAATTGGGCTAGGGATGTGGCTCAGTGGCCGAGTGTCCCTGAGTTCAATCCCTGGTTCCAAAAAAAAAAAAAAAAGGGAAAATGGTGAACACAGACACTTACGGTCATGGTGTGTTCAGTGTTATGTGCCAAATTTACTCTAGGTTACCTAAAAGAATGAGGGGCTTGGTGACTTTGGCTGGTTCTCTGCACCTTTCTCCAGAGTCTTAGCTGATATAGAAAGGACAACTCTGAAGGTGCCTTAGTCAGGACTTTACCCCCAAATTGCCTTCCTCTTTTATCAGCTAAAACTAGCAGTTCTAATGTTTTAAAAGCAACTTTATTGAGGTCTGTATGATTTAAGTACCATAAAATTCTCTGGTTTTAAGTGTACACTTCCATACTTTTTAGGAAGTTAGGTTGTATAATCACCACCTAATCTACTTTTAGGTTTCTATCAACTCAGAAAGATCATTGTGTCCATTTGTAGTCAACACTATTCCTCCTCCAGCTCCAGATGACTTTATTCTACTTTCTGTCTATATAAATTTGCGTTTTTTGGCTATTCATATAAATGGATTATTATGTAATATATCGTCTTTTTTTTGAACTTGGTATCGGAAATTGAACCCAGGACCTTAACCATTCCATACAAGGATTCTACCATCAAGGGACATCCCCCAGTCATTTTTTAATTTTTTTTTTGAGACTGGGTCTCCAGCTATTGCCCAGGCTGGCCTTGAACTTGTAATCTTCCTGCTCGGTCTTCTCAATAGCTGGGAATTACAGGCCTGTGCTACTGTGCCCTGCAGTACGTGCTCTTTTCTGACTGGCTTATTACACTGAGTATAATGTGTTCAAGGTTCATGCAAGTTGTCGTGTGTATTAGCACTTCATTCTTTATTATTGCCAAATAATATTTCATTATATGGATAAATAACATTTTTGTTCATGCTTTAAGTAGTTGACGGATGTTGGGCTTTTTTCTACTTGTTGGCAGTTATGAATCATGCTAATATCTGCGTCAAGTCTTTTGTGTGGATGTTTTCTTTTCCCTTGAGTAGACATCCAGGAGTTGATTTGCTGGGTCATAGCTTAGAAAATTTAATGTGTTTTTTTTTTTTTTTTTTTTTTTTTTTGTGATACTGAGGATTGAACCCAAGAGTATCTTCCTGCTTCAGCCTCCTGAGTTGCTGGGATTACAGGTGTGTGTCACCACAACTGCCTGACTCTCACAGATTTAGATTTCCATAATGATTGATGAGCATCTTTTTATTGGCCATTTGTATATCTTTGGAGAAATTTCTATTCAGGTCCTTTGCCTGTGTTTTAATTGGGTTGTTTGTTTTTGTCGTTGACTTCTGCATGTAGTCTGGATGTTAACTCCTTTGCAAATATGTCATTTGTAGATATTTTCTTCTGTTCCGTGAGTTGCTTTTTCACTCTGTTGATTGTGTCCTTTGATGCACAGTTTTAAATTTTTGATTAATTCCATATTATCTGTTTCATTTCAGCATTTTGTGTCAAATCCAATGACATGAAACTTTCCCCTGTGTTTTCTTTTAAGAGATTTGAAGTTGGCAGTCTTAGGTGTTTGATCCATTTTGAGTTAATGGATCATTTGTGTGTGTGTGTGTGTGTGTGTGTGTGTTGCCGGGGATTGAACCCAAGGCCTTGTGCATGCTAGGCAAGCACTCTACCAATTGAGCTACGTCCCCAACTCTAATGGATCATTCTTTTACTTGTTGTTATCTAGTTTTACCCAGCACTCTGTTGAAAATACTGTTCTTTCCCATTGATTGGTCTTGGCACCCTTCTCAAAATCATCTGACTACATATATGAGTGTTTATTTTGGGGCTCTTTATATCATTGGCTTGTATTTTTAATTTTTTTTTTTTGGCCTAGTACTGAGGATTTGAACCCAGGGCCTCACACCTGCTAGGCCAAGTGCCTACATTCCTAGTCCTATGTTTAACTTTTTAAGAAATTTCTACATTGTTTCCCAGTGTGGCTTCATCGTCTATGTTTCTACCAACAATTTTGTAGATTGTCATTGTCCACATCTTTGATAATTTGTTATTGTCTGCCCTTTCTTTTTCTTTTCTTTTCTTTTTTTTGTGGTGCTGGGAATTGAACTCAGGACTGTGTACATGATGCTAGGCTAGCACTCTATCACTGAGCTATGTCCTCAGCCTTGAGAAATTTATTTTTGGTTTGGTGTGGTGTTGCATACATGTAATCCCAGCAACTGGGGGAGGCTGAGGCAGGAGGATCAAAAGTTTAAGGCTGGACTGGGGGACTTAGTAAGTCCTTGTCTAAAAATAAAAATTTATTTATAATTAAAAAATTTTCAGTGCTGAGAATTGAACCCATGGCCTTGCACAAACTAGGAAAGTACTCTACCACTGAGCTATATTCCCAGCCCTTTTTATATTTTTAAATTTTGAGGCAGTTTGAATTTAAGGCTGGTCTTAAACTTGGTGATGTTTCTGCCTTAGCCTCCTGAGGAGCTGGTATTATATGTGTGTGCCACTGTGCCTGGTGTAGTCTGCCCTATTGATCATAGCTGTCTTTCTGTATGTGAAATTATAGGTTTGGATCTTGATTTTTTTTTTTGAATTTTTTTTAGTTGTCGATAGACCTTTTATTTTATTTATTTATATGTGATGCTGAGAATTGAACCCAGTGCCTCACATGTGCTAGGCAAATGCTCTACCATTAAGCTACAATCCCAGCCCTGGTTCTTGACTTTTAAACATTCTGCACTTTGTTCAACTTGGAGCTGAGAGATAGGGAATGGAGGGAGAACCTCTCCACTCATAACAGGGCCGTTATCTGCCTGTCCACACACTGTGCTTCTGCAGGGTGGACTGAGTAATCTAAAGAAGGTCTCTTACCACCTAGAGCCTCTGCCTTTTCACTGAATAGTGGGAATAATTAATGCCTTTCCCACAGATGGTACGACAAGAATACTTACATGAATACTTTTCTCAGTGTGTTACTGCATATTGGATTCACAGCTTTACTCCATTAATTTCCTATTAGCCTGTTTTTGTTGTGTGACATCCCTGTCACTGACTTTTCTTCCCAGCAATCATGACCAATATTTTAGGCATGACAATATTTTAGGTGGACAGCATGGCTGTCTATCTTCTTTTCCTCTGGATGTCACCCAAATTTCCTCACACCCGTCTCAGGCATTAACACTTGTGAGTCCCCTTGATCGTCTGTAATCTGGGTTTTGACCACTTGTTTATCCAGTTTAGTTTCCTTCTTATCATCCGTCATAGCTTTTACATACTGTAACAAAGTCTGTTTCATTCTCTTGACCTCTAACCCTGGGTCCTATTGGGACAAAGCCATTTTCATTCCTAGCCTGTGGAAAGCAGTGCTCTGTTCTTTTCTTCCTACTCGGTTGTGCCACATCTGCACAGACCTGCTCTTGGGGGAGATGAAGTCATCTGGAAAGCCTTCTCCTCCTTGTGCACAGGTTGCTGGCTGCTGCAGTAATTGGCTTGGCAGCGCACTCCCGAAAAGGTTGTCCTTCAGCTGGTACTTTGTTAAAGCTCAGGACTCACCCCCTTGGGAGAGTCCTTAGACAGCAGCTGTCATGCTTAATTAAGGAGAGGGATGGGAAAGGTGTTTTGAAGGAAGACCTCTTATCTCAGAGAACAGTGGCCAACCTGGAACACTTGGAAAGGGCAGATGGAGGCCAAGGTGGAGGGCATGGTAGCAGCAGCTTAGAACACTGGGCAGAAAATGCTTTGCTGGCTGTCAAGGGGGATGGCATCGAATGTTTTTTAAAGGATTTATTTGCCCTCTTTAGCACATTGGGTAATAAGTCCCATTAATATTAAAAATTTTGTGTATTTAGGATGCTAGGTGTTCATGGTGCATGCATATATGTAGGGAGTATTACTCCCCTGCTTTTCATATCCTACTCCCCTGCAAAAAAAAAAAAAAAAAGAAAAAAAGAAAAAAGAAAGGAAAAGAAATTCCTGAGCAAAAAGAACAAAACTCACGGACTCCCAGATATCTCAGTGAGGTATATCCTTAACCAGTTAGGGATATTGAAATGATAGTAGGTCTAGACCGTTAGGGCCCATAGTGAAGACTTGGGGTTTGGGAGTGGATTCCCTTTAAACTCTAGAGCAGTTGTATCCCATAGAATTATAATGTGAGTCACATGTAATTTTGTATTTTCTAGTAGCCCATGTATTAGCTTGTTAGGGCTACCATAACAAATTACCATAAAATCGGTAGCTTAAAACCACAAAGTTTCTTTGTTCACTGTTTTGGAGGCCAGAAGTCAGACATCAAAGTATCCTCAGTGCCATGCTCCTTCTGAAGGCTCTGGGGGAAAATCCTTCCTGGCCTCCTCCTAGCATCTGGCTGCTCTTGGAAATCCTTGGCATTCTCTGGCTGCTAATGCGTCATTCCGCTGCTCTCTGCTTCTGTCTTTACTTCGCTTTCTTCCCTGTTTGTCTGTGTTTCTGTAACAGATGTATGAACTTTGAGGGATGCTTTTCAGCCCACTGCCCATGTTACTTACAAAAGTGGGAGGGACTGTGGTGTGACTCAGTGGCAGAGCATTTGCCTAGCATTGTGAGGTTCTGGGTTGATGTGCAGTTCTGCCAAACAGAAAAACAAAACCACAAATTAAGCCAGAACACAAGGAACAACAGCAGCACCCCAAATTTGATTAAGTCCATCTAATACAAATTGCATTTGATTAATTTTAACGTTTTATTTTACCTAATACTCAAATATTATGAATTATAAGTAATCGACATGAAGGAATTCTTAGTTTTTAAATTTTTTCATAGTACTGGGGATTAAATCCAGGGATGCTTTAGCATTGAGCTACATCCCCTAGCCCTATTTATTTTTATTTTTATTTTTATTTTATTTTTTACTTTAAGACAGGTTCTTGCTAAGTTGCCCAGATTTCTTGCCATCCTCCTGCCTCAACCTCCTGAGTTGCTGGGTTTATAAGTGTACACCACCACACTAGGCAGAAAGAATTTTTTTTTTTTTTTTGAGGGTACTCAGGGGCACTCAACCACTGAGCCACATCCCCAGCCCTGTTTTGTATTTTAGGCCTTGCTCAGAAAGAATCCTTGATGTGATACTTTAGTATTCTTTGTTTTGCACTAAGTCCTTAAAATCCAGTGTGCATTTTGTACTCATAGTGTCTCAATTTGGACTGACACTTGCAAGGACTTTTTGTACGCTGGAGAGCGCAACTGGGGAGTGCTGTGGGGGCTGACGGCCGCTTACAGTTCTCAGTCTTGCCCCATCTTTTCTCCCTCTCTTCATCTCCTTTGTTTTCAGGGAATTTTCTATTGATTTGGAAAAAGTCTCAGTCATTCTGAACAAAAGAAATAAAATTTTATTTTGTAAAAATTACTGGAGATCCCAAAACTCAGTAGGGGAAGCAAATTAGCCAGTTCCGCAAGAAAAAAATCTTTGAAACTCCCTCCCTCAACCCGCCACCCAATTCTGGGAACAGAACCCAGGAATTCACTTCCATTTCTGAGTGTGTCTATTACGTGGTAGAATTTATTAAGCATTCTTTGACAGTAGCTTAAATAAGTGTGGTTAAAATTTTGGATTCCACTTTTATATTGAGAAGGGGAAATAGAAGACTTTATTATTATAAATCTTCCTGTCGTGAGATTTGTGACTCACCCATTTCGAAGCCCCCATTGATCATGCTATTGTTCTCGGTCCTGTTCAGACAAAAAGGGGCTTACATTTTTATTTCTGGGCTGGTTGCACTAAGTCTGTTGCGATAATGAAGTGATGATCTATATCTCTAAAAGTCAGTATTGTCTTCTCCAAGAATTAAGGGCTTGTGACTTGTTACTTTGAATTTCAGTGAGGAGGGCGTCCTTTATACACAACCCCACAGGGAGAAAGGTTTTGGATCCTTGAATTTTTTTGGTAGTACGAATGGAATTAAGGGAAGCTTTGCCGCTGAAGCTTCATCCCCAGCCCTTTTAATATTTTATTTTGAAACAGTGTCTCGTTAAGTTGCTTGCTGGCCTGGAACTTGTCATCCTCCTGCCTCAGCCTCCCAAGTAGCTGGGATTGCAAGCCTTCCATTACTGCAGCTTGTACTCGGCTGTATCCTTGGATTCTTAAATGTGACTGTGTGATAAGAATTTTTCTCTCCCTCCGTCTGTAAGTGGAATTGTAAGTGCTGGCTATGGTTGATTTTATTCTGGTCCGTCCGTATTTCCTGCCAGTTTTACTCCATGCCTTAAATAACCCTCCACGGAAAATGATTTAGGCTGTGGTTGCTAATGTGCCCAGATGCAAAAATCCATTACACTTGTCACAAGGTAAAGTGGTTACCTAGGTGAATGAGGAAAGAATTCCCAAATTACATGATTACTTGGAGTTTTGAACTTTGGGTTATTACCCACCTGACCCCTAACACTAAAGCCAGAAGTCCTGGATCTTCAAAATGAACCTTGACTAGTTCACTTTGTCATCCTTTCTAGGGAAATCCAGTGTTCTCTTGAGACCTTGGTTAAGGTGTTGGTAGTGCTTTTCATCTGAGTATTTGAGAGATTTACAAATTTGGGACTGTATTCATCCCGTTGTGCTCCCTGTGTAAAACAATGCATAGTTGATTCTGATCTGGAAGTCCTAAGAAAGAGAAAATAGGATGATTTTTGCCTTGTTAATTAGTGACCCAAAGGCAATGGATCGTTTTCCTCCTTTTTTTAAACCTCAGTGAGTACTATCAAAGAAAAGAAGAAAGTGGGGATGCTTATCACCTCTGTGACTGAAGGAAAAAGCAAAGGGAGTTTGGAGACATCCTTCCTCCTGTCCTCCAGTTCTCCTCCCTTCCCCATTTCAAGCCCTTGGGGATCCTGTTTGAGAGGGAGAGAGTAGATCCAGTAACCAAAGCCTAGGCCAGCCTCACAGAAATCCTCCCACCCCATTATCTTACCATCTGCAACTCTGTGCCTTACAGTGCTCCAGCGTCCCTGGCCTTTGCTCTTTGTTGAGCAAGCCAGATACTCTTTTTATCTTTGCTGGCTGTTTCATCTCTTACTGCATATCTTTTCTTTTTTTGGTACTGGAGATTGAACTCAGGGGCACTTCACCACTGAGCACTATCATTTTCTAGTATATTTATCATTTACTTATTTTTCTTGCCCCATCCTCTACCACCCCAGTATAAGTGCCACGAGAGAAGGGTCTTAGTTTCCCATTGTTAGAAATACTGGGGTGCTGGAACAAGTGCTTGGAAGTAGCTTGGCATGACAGACTACCCTACCTGGAAAACAAACAGGTACAGATTGGGTGGGCAATCTACCTGTTTTTATCCTGAATGCAGCAGGCCCCTTGCTCTGATAGGAGGAACTTGGTGTTACAATCTACTCAACTGGTAAATTTTAAAATTGGGTGGGCAAAGGGAAGGGCTACAGTTAAAATGCCTACGATTGGATCGTACATCCCAATTAAGGAGAAATACTATATTCTGAATATAGACTACTGAACTTTCTGTTTCTCACACCATTTAGCAAAAGTACCTGCACATAGTAAGCCTTCAATAAATATTGTGAAATGAGTCAGTAACACATCATGGTTCTTTGGCTAGAAATGCAATTCTTCAAACCTGAAGGTTTTTGACTAGTGTTATTTATTTTTTCCTTCTAGGTTTGACCAGCCATACTTAATTATTTTGGGGAGGACTGTTTTGCCCTCACTTTTCTTTCTTTCTTTTTGTTTCTTTTCTTTTTGGTACTCGGGATTGAACCTGGTATTTGTTTTATGTTCTATTTTGAGAAAGGATCTGGCTCAATTGCTTAGGGCCTTATGAAGTTGCCCAGGCTGGCCTTGAACTTGTTTGCCATCCTCCTGCCTCAGCCTTCTGAGCTCCTGGGATTACAGGCTTGCACCCATTACACCTAGCATGTTACCAATTTTTGACCTCACACTGGGTCCTTGTTCCCTCTTGGAATTGTGGAACCATTGAGCAAACTGTAACTCTGAGCAGAGAATGAAGGTTTATTCTTGGCCAAAGAATAAACCAAGTCAACATCTCCATCCTTGGGGATTGGGAGGTCATAGGTGCAGGTTAAAAGAAATGAAGGGGAGGGATAATAGAGGAATATTCATGTGTTTTCTGGAATGGGTGGAGATTTTCTGGGAATTTGGGTACTACCTCTTTTTGCTCCTTTTATGGTTTTCTTTTTCTTTCTTTCTTTTTTTTTTTTTTTGGGAACCTGGGATTGAACTCAGGGACACTCGGCCACTGAACCACATCCCCAATCCTATTTTGTATTTTATTTAGAGACAGGGTCTCACTGAGTTGCTTAGGGCCTCGCTAAATTGCTGAGACTGGCTTTGAACTTGCGATCCTCCTGCCTCAGCCTCTGAGTTGCTGGGATTACAGGTGTATGCCACCACACCTGGCTGCTCTTTTATGGTTTTCATTGGTTGTTGTCAAGACAATTGTAAACTGTCATGGTGCTGGGAGGTGTACCATTTAGCATGCAGTTGGGATTATAATGAAGGTGAGGCTGGCAGTTGCTCTGGCAACCATCTTAGATCCAATTGGTTTTGGCTAGCCTACCTGAAGAGGGGTTTCTGGTCTTCGGCCATCCTGTCCTCGAAGATAAACAAGAGCTGGGCGTGGTGGCACACGCCTATAATCCCAGCAACTCGCCTGTAATCCCAGCGACTCGGGAGGTTGAGGCAGGAGGATCGTGAGTTCAAAACCAGCCTCAGCAACTTAGCGAGGCTCTAAGCAACTCAGTGAGACCCTGTCTCTAAATAAAATACAAAATAGGGCTGGGGATGTGGCTCAGTGGCCGAGTGCCCCTGAGTTTCGGGTGGGGCAGAAATTCAGTTAGGTCTAAGAGTGAGGAGGGCTGGTTTTCGGAAGGTTGTTGTGCAGATTCCTGTGGGCTGATGAGAGTTGTCTCTGATTAACTTCCTGTCCTTCTTATGTCCTGCTGGTGGGGAAATAGGGGGAAGGTAGAGAGCTATTTTTTGTTGTTATGTATGACCTTTATGCTCAAGTGGTATATTCTGTCACCTATGCCCCTATACTGGGGATTGAACCCAGGTTTGCTCTACTGCTGAGCTGTATCCCGTCCCTTTTTATTTTGAGACAGGGTCTTACTAAGTTGCCCAGACTGGTCTTAAACTTGTGATCCTCCTGCTTCAGCCTTCCAAATAGCTGGAATTACAGATGTGTACCACCATGCCTGGCAACCCTTCCCTTTTCTCATGGGAGTGCACCCCAGGAGCCATCACTCTGAGACCTGTAGTCTCTTAGGGAGTGTGTGGTTCATTGCAGAGAATTTCAAGGTTGAGCTCAGCTTGGTAAAAGAGCAGTGGGGGTAAGAGTTAGGTCCTTCTTGATGCTCCACCAAAAGAGGGGCACTTGGTACTCACTGGGGTTGTATCTTTGGGGCTTGCTGACATAAGGTCCTTCTGGTTCTGCCATTTCCATTCTCATCTTGATAAAACAGAAGAAGCAGTTGCGTTGGGTTTGCTGAATTCACAGGGTCCACTGGGACTACTGGAAAAAATTCATATTCAAAGCAAATTTTTCTTTCCACGTTTCGAAGCAAACTTTCCTTCTTCTACATTGACCCCTCTTACCTCGCCAATAACTGATTCCTTCTCTCCCTATTCTGTACCTACACACACTTCAGTGTCCATATTTCCCAGATGGACTGTCTCCATCTTGGGAAATATTACGGATAAGATCAAGGCAGCAGTCACTTAGAAAATTCTAAAAAAAAGATTTTTGTTAACTTCAGCTACCTGGTACATGGGGGTGGGGGTGAGGGACCAAGGTGGAGAGCAAAGACTTCTGAGAGAACCAAAGATTGAACCTAAAGCCCAATCAGAAATATATATACACACTGTTTCACAGAATAGTGCAGCAGAGTGTGAATGTGACATGTAATTTTAAGTGTTCTTGAAATGACATTTAAAAAGATAAAAAAAAAACAACAGGTTAAATTATCTTTAATGATATTTTTTATTTAACCCTGTATGTCTAAAATAATACTATTTAAACATGTAACCAGTATAAGAATTAGCATCTAGGTGTAGTGGTACACGCCTATAATCTCAGTTTCCCAGCTACTCTGGAGCCTAGGGAGGCTAAGGCAAGAGGATTATAAATTCAAGGCCAGCTTGGGCCGCTGGTGAACATGTATCTTAAAATAAAAAGTAAGCCAAGCCTGGTGGCACACATCTATAATCCCAGCTATTTGGGAGGCAGAGGCAGAAGGATCGTAATTCAAGCAATTCATTAATTTAGTGAGGCTCAAGCAACTTGGCAAGACCCTGTCTCAAAATAAAAAGTAAAACAAAGGGCTGGGAACGTAACTCAGTGATACAGTGCTCCTAGGTTCAATTCTTGGTACATGCATACATACATAAGGCCTGGATGTTGCTCAGTGATAAACTGACCCTGGATTCAATCCTTAGTACATACGTAAATACATACATACAAACATACATAGAGCTGGGATATAGCTCAGTGGTATAGTGTCCCTCTGTTCAATTCCCAGTAGTACTGGGGAAAAAAAAAGATATTTTACATTTTTCTTACTGCATTACTCTTCAGAAGTAATATGTATTTTGCATCTACAGTACATTTCAATTTGCACTGGCCACATTTTACGTGGTCAGTAGCCACATAGCTATTGGCTACTATATTGGACAGTATACATAGGAGACCTTGACCTGGAATGAATCTTATGTGTGTTACATTATTTTAACAACTCATTTTTCTGGTTTCCCAGCCACAGAAAAGTTCATTGTTTTTTTACAAAGATAGAGAAGTATGAAATGCATGTGGACAAAATTGAAGAGTCCTATCAAGTATTACTGAAATAATACCATATTCTTGTATAGGAAATCGGGGAAATACATAGTTAGGAACCTCAGGCTGCTGGGCGCTTCGGCGCACGCCTGTAATCCCAGCCCTTGGGAGGCTGAGGCAGGAGGATCCTGAGTTCAAAGCCAGCCTCAGCAACTTAGCGAGGCCCTAAGCAACTCAGTGAGACCCTGTCTCTAAATAAAATACAAAATAGGGCTGGGGATGTGGCTCCATGGCCGAGTTCCCCCGATTTCAACCCCCAAAAAAAAAAAAAAAAAAAAAAAAAGAATAAAAAAGAAACCTCAGGCTACACGTCTCCATGATGACCTCTCCATTTCCACACCTGAGAGCCTGTAAAAGGCTTGGGGCACCTGTGGCTTCAGCTAGGTGTACCTTGTCACATCTCACTGGGATTAGAACTGGGTCTGTGGGTTTCTCTTCTGGTCTGTGGGGCTGAGTTGGAGCTGGAGCCTTGGAGCTAGCAAGGCTCAGTCTTGCTTAGGTCCTAGCTGTGTTTATTGTTATCTGAGAAGTGTGGCTTGTTATTTTCCTAAGTTTTGTTTTTGTTTTTTTGAGGTGCTGGAGATTGAACCCAGGGCCTTACACATGCTAGGCAAATGCTCTTCCAGGAAGCTACATCCCCAGGCCAGCCCTGTTTTATACAACTTTGGTGATGGATTGTCTTGGAACTGACCACTTTAGGGATACCCACTGGAGGCAAGGGTGGCACAGTGTATGGGTCAGCTGTCTGAGCTGCAGCATGTAGATTCCAACCAGCAGAAAATGAAACCAAACCCCAAATGCCCAAAGCAAGCAGTCCCTTTGCCTTTTTCTGTGTGGGTTTCTCTTGCATAGGTAGAACATGACAGCTGAGGGTGAATTGTGTGAGGGGGTAGCTGTCATATAACCAGTGTGCATTGTTCTCATGTAAAACAATCAATCCATGGCTGCCCGTGACAGAATTTTGTTTCTCTCTTTATTCCTCTTTTAGGCCGAGGAATCCTGTAAATGTAATGGCTGGAAAAACCCCAACCCCTCTCCCACTCCCCCCAGAGCCGATCTGCAGCAGATCATTGTCAGTCTAACGGAATCCTGCCGGAGTTGTAGCCATGCCCTAGGTGAGTTCTGAAATCTTTGAGGTTTGAAACCGGCAATTTCATTGTTGCCTGACAGTCCTCATTTAATGGATTCTGTGGATTAACCGAACTTGGATACTCTTTACCTCTGTATGAGGCCAACAACAAAGGAGTCTCTCTAGTCTCCTGAGCTGGCTTCCTGTGAGAGACAGCCCCTGCACTGTTGGCTTTGATTCCTTATTTGTCTCTTCTCCCTTTCAGCATGAGCTGGCTTGGACTGAAGGATTGCCAAATAACATGGCAACTGAGTTATTTAGAATAAATAATGTGTAACATGTGCTGATTTGTTTTGATGGGGGGGCCTGAGGGTTTGTGAGCCCAGGGTTGAAACCTCAGCTAACTGGTTATTCGTTGTTAATTTTCTGATTCTCTGAACTTCCAGAGGGTGCTTCATTTTATCTGCATGTACCTTTGCTTCCTGTATTTCCTAGTACTTTCTTTATTAGGGTTGCCCTTCATTGTGCTTGTTGAATGTTTACTTGTCTTTTCCTTTTCAACTTTTTTATCTGTCTCTGTAAGATAATCATTGTCAGGGGGGCAAGATAGGCTTTGCTGCAGTTACTCAGCAGGACTGAGATAATCTGTTACTCTGTGTTCTCATACTAGTTTTAGGATAGTTCTTTTGAAGAGGAGGTGCTGGGGATTGGATCCAGCATTTCTCATATGCTAAGCACACACTCTATTGCTGAGGTACATTCCCAGCTGTAGGATTTAAAAATTTTTTTTAACCATGCAACAATGTCTTCTATTATGTATGATTTTAAAAAATTATTTCAGTATGTCCAAACACAGGCAAAAATAAGCATGCTGTTTAACATATTGGAAATTGCAAATATAATTATTGTCTGAAGAAGGGAAAATTATCCCCCAATACCTGCCTAACCTGGTAGGCTAGTTCATCTGCTGACCTCCAAGAACATGGAGATGAACATGATTGATAGACTGTCCTCCATCTCCACCTTCATTTATATCACCACTTGATAACCATTCTTTTGGCCTAGATCAGCAGCACATTTCTTGCCAACAATCATTAAATGTCTGTGAAGACTTTTATCATCATTTTCTGCTGCAGAAGTCTGGACTATATGTGAGGTTTTAATTTGCACTCAGTTGGAGTGCAAAAAATGTGTTGGTGCTTGAGGGGAAATGTCATGGAAAGCAAGACACTGGTCAACCTCAAAAATGATTTTGGCCCAGATTTCCTTGTGGATGATATTCCTGAAGATGGTGTTGTCAACCAGGCCGGGTGACCTGAGTCTTGGTGATCTCATCTGCCTCCTCAGCCGCCCTCCATGCTGCTAAAAAATGCTTTGACATTGTATTTTGTTTGAGCAGGTAACTTTTGCAGTTGTGGGGGATTGAACCCCGCTCCTCACACATGCTAGGCAAGTGCTCTACCGCTGAGGTGGTACACTCCCAGCCCAAATACAAAAAAAATCAATGGGCACTCAGATTACTCTGGATTTTAAAATTCCACTTTGCAGAGAATCTTGGGACTTTATTCTTTCTTTTCTACCTTGGGTTATCTATTCTCCCAAATACTGTAAGTTCACTTTCCTGTTTGTGTTACAAGGACATAGCTCTGGGCAAAACATGTACACTAAAGTCCTTGCTCATTCCATCTGGCTATTTATAAATAGGTGGCTTCTTTTGTCATTCTCATTATCTGGAGAGCTTCCCACTGGTATAAATGGTGCAATGCCAACCTCCAAGGATAGCATGGTGTTAGGTTGAGTCTAAGGTTTTATTTTGTATTCAATTGGAGTGTATTTCTTTTTCTTTCTTTTGCGGTGCTGGGGATTGAACCCAGGGCCTTGTGCTTGCCTCGCAAGCACTCTACCAACTGAGCTGTATCCCCAGCCCTGGAGTGAATTTCAGTACTTGCAGAGCAAAACAGTGGGTAGCCTGATTTTCTCAGGAAGTCATGGCACTAAGGGTAACTTCTGGAAAAGGAAACAGAACACAGAGCTTACAGAAGAAATAAACACTCATAATTACATTATTGTGTTGATTGTACTAGTGTCTAAGTGTAAGCCATGATTTCTTTTTAAAAATCTCTGTTTCACTCTCTCTCTTTTGAGGCAGGGTCTTGCTATGTTGCCCAGGCTCACCTCAAACTCCTGAGTTCAAGCAATCCTGCCTCATCCTCCCACCTCCTTTGCTCTCTAGGGCTCTGGTCCCAGCTCTAACCTGGATTTTTTCTTTTTTTTTTTTTGGTATTAGGGATTGAACCCAGGGGCATTCCACCACTGAGCCACATCCCCAGTCCTATTTTGTATTTTATTTAGAGACAGGGTCTTACTGAGTTGCTTAGGGCCTCACTAAGTTGCTGAGGCTGGCTTTGAACTCAGGATCCTCCTGCCTCAGCCTCCCAAGTGCTGGGATTAAAGGTGTGCACCACTGTGCCCGGCTGCTTTTTTTTTTTAAAGTAGCAAGTATGAAAGAAAGATCTAAAAGTTACAGAACTGTCTTATAATTTACAAATTTTACAGTCTGTCCCTGAGTGAATGATATTTGGTATCATCTCAGGAAATACGATGCGATAAAAAAACTGGGCTCAAGAAATCCTTCAGCCCTGGTCTTGAACTGTATTTGGTATTGATTGGGAAATCCTATTATCTCACATCAATTAACATTTAAAAAACAAGATCTTCTTTCTTTTGTAGTTGAGC
The DNA here is from genome assembly GCA_020662805.1 of Glaucomys volans. NCBI lineage: Eukaryota > Metazoa > Chordata > Mammalia > Rodentia > Sciuridae > Glaucomys > Glaucomys volans. The sequence continues at coordinate 737,347 of JAJEJO010049716.1, forward strand.
AGATTGTCTCCCTTCTGTGCTTATAAACACACATGAATGCCGGAAGGCAGAAACAGTGTGTCATAAAAAACAGCCAACTTTGTTTTCTATTATATTCTTAACAAGCTTTGAAAACAAATGTCCTTATTTGCCAATATATAATCAAGATGAAGAATTGAAAAAAAAAATTAAAAAGCACATGTCCTTTGACTTGGCAAATCCAGGCCTGAAATTCAAGCTACATATAAATTAGGATGTGCCCTCAAATAAAATGAAAAGCAGTTATTATTGCCTTATTTATGATATTAAAATACCAAGAACAGCCTAAATATCCCAGTGTAGAAGATAATTGGTTGCATTATGGAAATTGATATTGTAAAATTTAATATGAAAATAATTTTAAAAAGTATTTTCCAACATGGAAAGATGTTATTTTTTTTTTTTTCTTTGGTACTGGGGATTGAACCCAGGGCACTCCACCACTGAGCCACATCCCAGCCCTATTTTGTATTTTATTTAGAGACAGGGTCTCACTGAGTTGCTTAGGGCCTCGCTAAGTTGCTGAGGCTGACTTCGAACTTGAGATCCTTCTGCCTCAGCCTCCCAAGTGCTGGGATTACAGGCGTGCGCTACCGTGCCCGGCAGATGTTATTATAAGCAAAAATTCAGGCTGTGGGACTGGGGATATTGCTCAGTAGAGGGCTTGCCCAGCATGGGCAAGGCTCTGGATTGAATCCTCAGCACCACTGAAAAAACAAACAGCAAACAAAACAAGTCATAAGGCAGCTTGATTAGAGATTTTAACATTTAAGACAAAAATTATAGGATGTACCACCCTGAGTTAAAATTCTGGCTGTTCAACCAATAGCTCTAGGGCATATTACTTTGATCTGCCTGGATCTCAGTATTTTCAACTGTGAAATGAGTTAATAATCATATGTACCTCATAGGGTTATTTTGTGGATTAAATGATGTAACGGATGGAAACCTTTTATATATTTTTTTGGAACTAGGGTTTGAACTCAGGGACATATAACCATTGAGCCACACCCCCAGCCCTTTTTGAGACAGGATCTTACCAAGTTGCTTAGGGCCTTGTTAAGTTCCTGAGGCTGTCCTTGTATTTGCCATCCTCCTGCCTCAGCCTTCTGAGTGACTGGGATTATAGGCATGTGCCACTATACCTGGCCACATGTAAAATTTTTAGAAGAGTACCTGGCACACAAATACATGACTACTAGCTACTATTGTTGGTAGTAAGATTATAACACTATCAAGATTCTTTTACTTCAAACAACAGATGTAAACATTGTCTAACAAGAAAACTTTTTTTTTTTTTGTACCAGGGAACCAGGGATTGAACCCAGGGATACTTAACCACTGAGCCACATCACCGGCCCTTTTGTATATTTTATTTAGAGACAGGGTCTCACTGGGTTGCTTAGGGCCTTGCTAAATTGCTGAGGCTGGCTTTGAACTTGTAATCTTCTTACTTCAGCCCCTCAAATTGCTGGAATTACAGTCATGCTCCTGGTTAGAAAATGGTTTTTATAACAAGGGTACTGGTAACTTCCAGAAGCTGAAAACAATGGGCAAATCAGTTTCTGTCAGGTTCAGATATAGTGCCTGTCATGTACCCAACTGGAGTCCTGCCCTCAGAGTTAACTACATGGAAGGTGGTCTTGTCTCTAATTGCAGTGTGCTGCTTCAAGAACAGCATTAATCCTTCATGAAGATAATCTCATTTTATTAGTTTAGAAAATATAGCATTTTAAAGGAAACAATGAACTTGAATTTTTTTTATTTTTTATTTTATTGAACCCAGAGCCTTGTACATGCTAACTAAGCACTCTACCACTGAGCCACATCCCCAGCCCTTTTTATTTTTTATTATGAGACAGTGTCTCACTGAGTTGCTTAGGGCCTTGCTAAGTTGCTGAGGTTGGCTTTGAACTTGGGATCTTCCTGCCTGAGCTTCCTGATAATGACTTGGTCTTTCATTGTGTTCTATCTTCTGGGCCCACCTCAGTCACCTCATTAGGATAAGCTCAATGTCATCAAAACGGGCTTATGATCACATTTTTTTTTTTTTTTTTTTTTTGTGGAACCAGGGATTGAACTCAGGGACACTCGGCCACTGATCCACATCCCCAGCCCTATTTTGTATTTTATTTAGAGACAGGGTCTCACTGAGTTGCTTAGGGCCTTGCTAAGTTGCTGAGGCTGGCTTTGAACTCGCGATCCTCCTGACTCAGCCTCCCAAGTCACTTGGATTACAGGCGAGCGCCACCATGCCCGGCTTATGATCACATTTATCACTAAGGAAATGCAAGGGGTTAAGCTCTCTGACAGGGACTGAGTACAGAAGCCAAGGCTCTTTTCATATTTTATCACAAACATGTATTTTAATGTATATGATCAGGAAAAGGTTTGGAAGGGTATATTTTGAGCTGGTAACAGGGGTACTGAATATAGGTATTAGGGTACTGGATACAGGTGTTAAAAATATTTCCCCATCTTCTTCCTCTGTTCTTAAAATGTGTGTGTGTGTGTGTGTGTGTGTGTGTGTGTGTGTGTGTGTGTGTACTCACGTGCTGGGCATTGCACCTGCCAAGCACATCCTCTACCATTGAGCCACACCCCAACCCCAGTCTACTTTCTTTTTTTTTGTATTTGTTAGTTGTTTATTTACCAAGAAAAACTATTCCTTAGCCCATGTATTCATGTTTTATAGTTCAGGAGCACAAGTCAGCACAAACTTCTAAGGACTTTGATCCAAAGAAATTCTTTTTTTTTTTTTTTTTTTTTGGAACCAGGGATTGAACTCAGGGGCACTCCACCACTGAGACACATCCCCAGTCCTATTTTGTATTTTATTTAGAGACAGGGTCTCACTGAGTTGCTTAGGGCCTCGCTAAGTTGCTGAGGCTGGCTTTGAACTCGTGATCCTCCTGACTCAGCCTCCCAAGTCGCTTGGATTACAGGTGTGCGCCACCCAAAGAAATTCTTTATATTCCAAAATCACTTTGCACTCTGGAAGATACCAGCCCTTCTCATCTCCTCTGAATCTTTCATGGAATCATAATTTCTGTAGAAATCTGCATATGCCTTCTTTCTTGGTTCTGCCACACCAAACTTATAGAGAGCTGCAACCCTCAGGGCAGTTGTGAATGCCCCAACAATATGAAACTGCAGACGATTGGCCAGAAGACCCCGCATCTGAGGTTTGGTCAAACCGCTGGAAGCCATGGAAGCTCCTGTCCTTCACTCCACACCAACGTCCTTCCTGGTAGATGGAGAAATGGACCCAGTCTACTTTTTTTTTTGAACCGGGGATTGAACTCAGGGGCACTTGGCCACTGAGCCACATCCCCAGCCCTATTTTGTGTTTTATTTAGAGACAGGGTCTCACTGAGTTGCTTAGGGCCTCACTAAGTTGCTGAGGCTGGCTTTGAACTCGTGATCCTCCTGGCTCAGCCTCCCGAGTTGCTTGGATTACAGGCATGCGCCACCACGCCCGGCTTCAGTCTACTTTCTTTACACTGAAATGTCTGCACATTTTCAAGTGCTCTTAGAATTACTGCTGAAGTGCCAGCGTTCATTCATTCGTCTTACTGTAAGGAAACATTTTCAGAGATTACTCCCCCCACCTCCTACTTTAAAAATACTTTATTATGGAAAGTCTAAAACACATATGAAGATAGAATGACTAGTTTGATGAACTGCCTCTCCTTGTCACCCAACTTTATTATTAACATTTGCCTACTTGGTTTTACCTAACTCCTCTTTCTTTCACCCCTTCCTTTATTTATATATTGTTGGCCAGAGGGGTTTTTTTTCCCCCCTAGTTTCAGACATTTTGTCTTATCTCCTTTTATTTTCACTTTTGCAGCACTGGGGATTGAAACCAGGGACCCTCTACCATTAAGCTGCATCCCCAGTCCCCTCACCACCCCACTTTTTGAAATGGGGCTCACTAAATTCCTGGGGCTGATCTTGAACTTATGATCCTCCAGCCTTAGCCTCCTGGGCCACTGGGATTGCAGAAGTGCACCACCACACCCAACTACAGATCACTTCTTAGTTGCTGCCAAGAAAGTGGAGGTGTGGTCTGGGGAATCTTGTCAGGAATTGTGCAAGCCCCAACGCTCAGTAGTCTCAGTCGGTGCACACTGTTCTGCTTTCACAGTGACTTTTCAGCATGGTTGATTTAGAAACCACTGCTCATGCTGACCTGTAGTCCCAGCAGCTTGAAAGGCTGAGGCAGGAAGATAGCCAAATTTGATACCAGCTTCAGCAAATTAGCAAGGCCCTAAGCAACTTAGTGAGACCCCATCTCAGAATAAAATAAAAGGACTGGAGATGTAGCTAATGGTAAAGTACCTGGTACAATATAAAACAAAAAAACACCAAAAGTAAAAGCCCCTCTAATCATGCGTATGTCAATATGTAATGCTCTTGGACTTGTTGAAGGAAAACATTCCCGTTTATCAGGTATACTGATTAGGCCTTGGTTATCTTTTTTTTTTTTTTTTTTAAACAAATTAATTAATGTGGTGCTGGGGATTGAATCCAGGGCCTTGTGCATGAGAGGCAAGCACTTTACCAACTGAGCTATATCCCCACTGCCAGCCTTGGATATCTTTTGCCTCAACCATACATGTTCTTTTGACAGTGACTTCTGGTTTTATATAGTGTCTTTTTTTCTTTTTTCTTTTTCTTTTTTTTTTTCTTTTTGTACTGGGGATTAAATGGTGGGGGTGCTTAACCACTGAGCCACATTCCCACACTTTTTATTTTGTATTTTGAGACACAGTCTCACTGAGTTGCTTAGGGTCTTGCCAAGTTGCTGAGCCTGTCTTTGAACTTGTGTTCCTCCTGCCTCAGCCTCCAGAGTTGTTGGGATTACAGGAAGTGCCGCCGTGCCCAGCTTTATATACTACTTTGGACAATTGCTTTCATCCCAGGCGTCTCTGGTCTGCCATAATTTGATACTCCTCTGTGTCTGCGGAAAGCACAGGAGCGAGAGAGTCTGATGAAGTCGAAAGCAATTTCGATTGGCAGTTAGGAAATAAGAATTTATTGGCCCCATAGTTTGCATATCACTCAGCCTTTTTGCAATTTAGTATCATCATCTATGGAATGAAATGGTTGGTCTAGATTTTGTTTGTATAAATACAATAGCCTCTAACTACCTGAGATTAATAATTGTAATATATTCTAGTCTAGAATAAACTACTGGCATTATAGACTATTCTAGCCTATTCTCTGAAATTTGATATTTTCAGATTGATACAAATTCAGTTTACAAAAATTTGACAAAGGATTCTAACAAAGCACTTCAATTGGTTCCAACATTTCTCCTCATTTTAATATCAATAAAAATTTTAAGCCAGGAGTGGTGCATTCCTGTAATCCTAGTGACTTAGGGAGGCTGAGGCAGGAGGATTGCAAGTTTGAAGCCAGGCCCAGCAATTTAGGGAGATCCTTTCTCAAAAAATAAAAATGACCGAGAATGTAACTCAGTGGTAAAGTACCCTTGGGTTCAGTCTCCAGTACCAAAAACCAACCAACAAACAAAACCCTCCTTATTTGGAATTGCTTATTTAAATAGGAACCTGTTTTTATGACCAAAAAAGCAGGAAACAAAACCATGTGATCAAAACACCTTTGGAATTTCTGTTGTTATTTTCAAGTCCGTTGTAATGAACTGAACCAGACAAACTGGTGATTAAATTCAACCAGTGATAATTTTTACAGGTCTTTTTTTGTTTTGTTTTCTTGTGGTGTTGGGACGGAAACTGGGGCCTCTTATGTGCCTGGCAAATGCTTACCACTGAGCTACACCTTTCCCCACTTTTGCACAGCTTTTATGTATAACTTTTTTAAATTTTTTTTTTTTTTGGCTCTTGTGATTAAACTCAGGGGCCCTTAACCATTGGGCTACATCTCCAGGCTCCCCCACCTCCCTTTTTTACATTTTTTTCTTTTATGTTTTCCTTTCTTTTTTTTTCTTTTTCTTTTTTTTTTTGCGATGCTGGGGATTGAACTTAGGGCCTTGTGCTTGCAAGGCAGGCACTCTACCAACTAGCTATATCCCCAGCCCCTTCCTTTCTTTTTTGAGACAGGATCTTGCTAAATCCTCAGGGCCTCACTAAAGTTGCTGATATTAGTCTTGACCTTGGGATCCTCCTTCCTCAGCCTCCTGAGTGGCTGGGATTATGGGCATGTGCCACTACGCCTGTCTTGTGTAGAACTCTTCTTTTTTCAGTGTTATTACTTTCAGTGTGGGAATTAATAATTCCTTGTTATTTACAGTTATCTATTTATCTGCTTTTTCACAGTTGTAACTTTCTATAGAAGGTAAGGAGCTAGCTTTAATGATTAAACATATATCTTATTTCTTGAGCAGTATAAAGAGAATGCCAGTGTTTTTTCTCATGGACTATTTCAAACATTTATGTAATTTAGGCAGATTATTTGGTCCAACACCCACCCACCCTACCTACCTACCTTCCTTCCTACCTTCCTACCTACCTTCCTCCCCCCAACCCCCTTTCTTTCTTTCGTTTTAGAGATTGAATCCAGGGCACTGTACGACTGAGCTACATCCCCAGCCTTTTTTTTTTTTTTTAATTTTTATTTTTTTGGAACTGGGGATTGAACTCAGAGGCACTTGGCCACTGAGCCACATCCCCAGCCCTATTTTGTATTTTATTTAGAGACAGGGTCTCACTGAGTTGCTTTAGTGCCTTGGCCTTGCTGAGGCTGGCTTTGAACTCAGGATCCTCCTACCTCAGCCTCCCGAGCCGCTGGGATTACAGGCGTGCACCACCATGCTGGACTCCCCAGCCCTTTTTATTTCTTTATTTTGATACTGGGTCTTGCTCAGTTTCCCAGGCTGACCTCAAACTTGTGATCCTTCTGCTTCAGCTTTACTTCTCCTGTCTCAGAGTGGGTGACCTTACAGGCATGAGCCACCACATCCCACAACTCAACACTTTTTCTTTGGCCATACCATGTTTGCATAGACCTCCAGCCTTTGATCCCTCAGTTCCCATTTACATGTGTGCTGTGCAGATGACAAATGGCATGCCTCTGGGCTCAGCTGGCACACGACAGAGCTACCTGAAGGAAGTCAGTGTTTTCCTCTTGGCTTGGTGTCCTCCTAATGCAGCCTTGTAGATGCAGATTTTGGCCCCTTGGGAGTTGTGAAAACAGGACAGCAGGACCTAGAGAACATTTGTCCCACTCACTTGATATCTTTCTTCCTTCCCCTGTCATATAGTCCTGGTCAAGTCTCCCTCCACAATCCCTTCAGCACTTCCTGAATGCAAGCTTTTCTTCATTATTCCTTGGCACTCTCTGCTATAGCTCCTGGAATTCCTATTTCTATCCGGCACACCCAGCATTCCCAGGAAGTAGTGATTGAATCTGGTCACGTTCTCCTGCTCTCTCTGGGTCGCCCATTATCCTCAGAGTGAAGTTCAGTCTTCAGCTCAGTATGCAGATCCTTTATGTCTCTACACCTTCCAGGCCTTTCCCCAATCATCTGCATTGCGGTTTGCCTCCCAGGCTTGTTCCACATTCTCTGTGCGTTTTTTTTAAACTTTCCTTATCTCTGTTTTGGATCTGGAGGCTCACACTCCCTGTAATTCCTTTCTTTTATTTTTGGCCAGGGAATTCCCTTATCCTCCAAGACTTGATTACTCTAGGTCTTTGTAGAGAGAACAAGGTCCTTGGAGCTGTTGTAGTGTTTTGTCTTATGTAATTATAATTGTACACCCCTGTTGGTGTGCTGAACTGTGATTAAGGGCCTACTTTTTCTCTAATTCAGCATATATTTAATTCATTTGATATAATTTGGTTTATTCCCTTATTGATAAGTCATTGAACTCAGTAGTACTGAAAAGGGGACACTGGTAGCATTTATTTGCAGATGAGCTTTCTTGGCATATAATCTGTACTCACAGTGTCCAACAGGGTAGCCAGAAGGCCATTTGTGGCTGATGAGTACTTGAATTGTGACTAGTTTGAATTGAAATGTGCTTCAAGTGTAAAATGCCCACCAATTTTGAAGACTGAGTGTGAAGAAAAGTGTAAAATGTTAATGTTTTTATACAAGTACCTGTCAGGATGATAATACATTAGTGAACTGCTTTTTTAAAATCTATTTGTTTTGACTGTGTGTATGTGTGTGTGTGTGTGTGTGTGTGTGTGTGTGTGTGTGTGTTTTGGGGATTAACCCCAGGGCCTTGCACATGCTAAGCAAATGAAATGCTCTGCCATTGAGCTATCCCCCAAGTTTTTCTTTTATCTTTTTTTTCATAACTAGTGGGATATTTAAAATTTCTAGATGTGGCTCTCTTTATATTTCTATTGGACCGCTGCTTTTACTTTTAGATTGTTCTTTTTCCATTCCGTATTCTATATCTATGATTTAAAAAGGAAACTTTTGGGCTGGGGATATAGCTCAGTTGGTAGAGTGCTTGCCTTGTAAGCACAAGGCCCTGGGTTCAATCCTCAGCACCCAGTTTCCTTTTTTTTTTTTTTTTTTTTTGCACCAGGGAATGAATCCAGGGGGTGCTTAACTGCTGAGCCACATTCCTACCCCTGTTTTTATTTTTTATTTTGAAACATGGTCTCACTAAATTGCTTAGGATCTCGCTGAGGCTGGCTTTGAACTTGCAATCCTTCTGCCTTAGCCTCCCTAGCTGCTGGGATTATAGGTGTGCACCACTGTGCCGGGCAAGGAAACCACTTTTAATTCATTCAGAATGAATTTAATTTAATTCATTCATTCACTTTTAGTTCATTTAGAAGCTTTTATTGTAGTCATTTATTTTACCTCTTCTAGCTTTGACCCCAAGGTCCCATGACCAAAACATGTATTTGAGCAGCTTTCAAATCCTGTAGACACTATGCCATTTGCTTCTGGTCCAAAGAAACCCAGGGACATGTTCGTTTCCTGCTAAACTGCTGCCCATGCACAATGCAGGGCATGTGAGGACTGACAGGCTGTCCTCATGAGAAGTGCAGGCCAGTGATACATGGAGCCAGAGCTTAGTAAGGGTCATAGCACACAGTGACAGTGTGCTTCCTGTTCTCAGCAAGGCAACAGCTGCACTGTGATTCTTGGCAGCTTACATGTGGTGGGTCGCCCTGTGGCACCCTGAGTGTTTGCAAGTCTGACATAGCACAAAGATGGCCCCACATAACCCTCCTGGAGAGATGTAAAATAAGCAAAACCTCCTCCATTCCTCTGATTTACACCTTCCCTTCACTTATTCTGGCGTTCCACATATAAGGGACCCTGGGAGAACTGAGTCCTGCCAGGAGGAATGAGCCTTTCCCCAAGTCAAGGATTGACCAGTCTTGGGTAATTATATTGATGGGCTGTAAGAGGCTCTTGGAAGACTATTTGAAATAAAAGTTGGATTATCAAATTTAGGTGGAAGAAAGATTTTTAAAAACATTTTTATTTGGAAATAATTAGAAACTTACATAATAATCACAAGGATAGTAATGAAGAATATTCCATATATCCTTTCCTTAGATTTAGCTATTGGTAACATTTTATCCTCTTTGCTCTGCCATTTGTTCTCATTAATATGCAGACATAAACACAATACCATTGCCTTCCCTGAACCATATAAGTTGCATATATATATAATAGCTCCTTTTCCTCTCAATATTTTAATCTGTATTTCCTAGAAGTAAAGCTGTTCTTTTATATAATGTTAGTTCAGTTACCATTTGCAGTAATTTAACAATAATGTAATGCTTGTGTCTAATTTATGGTTTGTATTCTAATTTTATCAGTCGACCCCACAATGTCCTTCAGTATATTTTCCTTTCTGTATTAAACATCCAGTCAAGAATTACATATGTATTTAGTTGTCATGTCTGTATATTCTTTTTTAATCTGGAATCCTTTCTCAGCTTTAATTTTTTTTTTTTTAAATTCTGTGATGTTGACATTTTCATGGAGAAACATAAAAAAAATCTCATTAAAATGCTAGGTGACATTCATTTTTGTCATCTTTCGGTTATGTAGGAAAAACCTTTGCAGTGCCTTAAATGCCAAACATAGATTTGAATTTCTACAACATTAAAAATTTGTGTACAGCCAAACCAAATCAATGAAACACAAACTTCAATAAAATCCATAAGCATTTGCAATGAATAGAACAGACCAAAGGTTAGTACCTGAAATTCTTTCAAGGCAATAATAAAAAAAGCAACATACTAAAAGACCAAACCCAGGAACTAGACAGTGCTCAAGGGAACAAATGGAGAATAATGGCCTCTAATATAAAAGACAACTCCCACGGGGCGCCATGGCGCCCGCCTGTAATCCCAGCACTTGGGAGGCTGAGGCAGGAGGATCACAAGTTCAAAGCCAGCCTCAGCAACTTAGCGAGGCCCTAAGCAACTCAGTGAGACCCTGTCTCTAAATAAAATACAAAATAGGGCTGGGGATGTGACTCAGTGGTGAAGTGCCCCTGGGTTCAATCCCCAGTAACCCCCCCCCCCCCCAAAAAAAAGACAACTCCTAGGCCATTCCAGTGAATGCAGATCAAAGCATTGGGGACCTTCATTAATTTTCAAAAGATTGATTAAATTATTAGTAGTGCTTCTCCACCGTAGGCATGAGTTTAGGTGAAGGGTTATTCTCTCATCTTGTTGAGACAGTGTACATTGATGCAGACTTTATGAGGGAGTATTATATTAGGAAACATACGTCAAAACTTAAAATAGCAGTGACCTCCAAGTCATGACTTCTGTCTCAGGTTAATTGTTCTGGAATTGTGCATTATAGTTTCGAGATTTTTATTTTAACTTTTTTTTTTTTCCCCTCCCTGGTATTAGGGATCCAACTCAGTACCTTGTGTGTGCTAGCTAAGCTCTACCATTGAGCTATATCCCCAGCTCTTTTGATTTTATTTTCTTTTACTCACTTATTTTTAAAAGGAGGAAAGACTTGTTTGGGCTCCTGGCTTCAGAGGTTTAAGGGAATGGTCACTTGGCTTCATTGTTTTTAGGGCCAGTGGTGAGGCTCCAGGACATCCTGGTAGAAAGGGCATGGCAGAGCAAAGGTGCTCACCTCATGGAAGCCAGGAAGCAAAGAATGAGCCCTTTTTATTTTATTTTGGGACTGGGTCTTGCGAAGTTGCCGAGGGTGACTCCAAACTTGTGATCCTCCTGCCTTAGCCTTCCCAGATGCTGGGATTACAGTGATTATAGTGAGGGCATGTCTTTTTAAGAAAGCATGCATTTTTGTGCCAGGGTATAGCTAAGTGCTAGAGCACTTGCCTAGCATACATAAGGCCCTGTATTTGATTTCCAGCACCACAAATAAAGCAACAAGACATGCTTTCTAGATAGTGGAAGAGTGCTTACTTGCATCAAAAAAATCTTAAGAAAAGATGAAAAGAAGTGTTTTAATAAGGAGTGACCCTTTTTTGGTTTAATGTGAGTTGATTATCAGCACAACAAATTGTTTAGTTTTGCAGTTAGAAGGGAGGTACACCTGAGTGTTGGCCCAGCATGGGGTTGAGTACAGAAATAAGTTTAACAAGTCTAATGTTGGTCAGTAACCCCAAAGGGTGAGGAGCAGTCTTTGACTGTGGTAGAGATGGGATTGTTTGAGGAAAGTGGCACCCTGGCACCCTGGCACCAGGAGGAACAGGGCGGGGCTGTTTTCTCAGTGTAGGCTTGAGATCCCAATGGCCACAAAGGCAGTAAGGAGAAATGCTGTATGACTTTGAGAGAAGGTGAGGAAGCTCAGCTGAGTCTGGTGGCTGATTGTGTGTGGAGGGTAAAGGACACTGGAGGAGTAAGTGATGGGCTCCTTAGCCGCAGTGGGGCTGGCTGGAGGGAGCTGTCATTTTGAGAGTGCTGTGAGGAGATGGGTCTCAGAGTCTGGTGTGCTATGATGATGGTGGGGTATGTGTGTGTTGTTGCAATGGCGAGGCCGCATAGTGGCTTTCTGGGAAGATTGGTGTTCGAGAAGAGGTTTATTGGTGATGTGAATTTGGTGAGAGACAAAAGCTGAGAATTAGATGCTTAGAGACCGAGTTGGGTGAGGACTGAAAAGGATCCTTGGTCAAAAGGGGTCTGTCGGTGGCCACCTTGAAGAAGGGTGCATTAGAAAGTTGGAGAACTCTATGCTGCTGGACAACTAAGTATTATAGGGCATAGTTGTAATTGTTCTTGTGTGACTTTTTAAAGAATATTTTACTTTGAGGCGGCATCTTGCTAAATGGCTGAGGCTGGCCTTGAATTTGCAATCCTCCCTCCGCCTCCCAAGTTGCTGGGATTGCAGGTGTGCACCACTGTGCCTGGCTTACTCGTGTGACCTTCTTTTTAACAGAAGCTACTCTTTCATTGAAACCTGTCCAGGCTTTCCTTTTTCCCTTGTCAAGTTATTTGTTTACTGCTTCTATCTGCTAGTCCCCTATCCTATTATTGTAGGATACTTAACCCATCTCATTCATTATCCTTCTCCTGCTTTAGCATGCCCCTTTCTCCCCCCCCCCCACCCTGTTTCTACCTTTCCTTCTTTTTCACAGAAAGAAATACACTCTTCTGCTGTAAAAGTTATTCATTGGTCCAGTAAAGCTTCTCCCTTCCTTTCTTCTAGAAAACTCCTGCTGGTTCATTTATATCTGCCCCCATCTCTACCTCCTTATTCCTTTCTACTTTGGGCTGCAAACAACTTTGAGGAGATATCACAGATTGTATTATGGGCAGAGTCAAAGGGAAATTAGGTCTCATTTTCTGAAGTTTTGTCAAGTTCTGTTGCTTTGACAAAATGCCTGAGCGAAATCAATTTGAATGAGGAAAGGTTTATTTTGGTTTATGGTTTCAGTCCATGGTCACCTGGCCCTATTGTTTCTGGGCCTCTGGTGAGGCAGAACATCATAGCAGGGAGTGTGTGGTGGAGTGGAGCTGCTTACCCCATGGCAGCTGGGAAGCAGAGAGAGAATGGAAGTGACTACATACCCTTCAAGGGCATGCCACCAGTGACCTGCTTCCTCTGAGTAGGCCCTGCCTCCCAATGTCTTGGAACTGGAGACCAAGCCTTTAACACATGAGCCTTTTGGGGACATTCCAGGTCCAAACTAACATTAAGCATTTTGATTTTTACCTAGGCCAGTTTTCAAAATAAGCGAGAAGATCATTATAAACAGTAGTTTTCAAATTGTGGAATCCCAAGGGAAGGGAACAGCCCCTCCATTTGAACCAAAGCAGCTCTTTCTAACTCAGAGTAAGAATTCATTTGGGTAACGTGTTTTGTAGTCTAAGAAAAGTGAGTCACTGGCTTTATTTGTTTTTTAAAAATATATTTTAGTTGTCCATGAATATTTGTTTGCTTATTTATTTATTTATATGCAGTACCAAGAATTGAATCCAGTGACTTACACATGCTGGGCATGTGTTCTACCACTGAACCCCTGCCCTGAGTCACTGGCTTTAAAATCAACCATGGCACGAATTCGCATGAGTTTCCCACTATCTGTTAGCACCTCAATTAGAGCCTTTCATAATGTGAAGACTCTGGAGGGATGTACAGTGTATACTGATTAATAGTTTATCACTGAAAAGAGATTAGAACTTTACAAGGCAAAAATAATCTTAAATAAAATTATTTCTGCAAATAACTGATACAGAATCTTTGACCTAGTTGTTTCACAAGGAGGCCTGTCCCCCAAAGGGTTCAGCCTGATCTCCAGGAAAATTTCACATCGTCTTCTGAAAAAATGACCTGGCAAACATTCTAACTAAAGAGAATTGTAATTTTGGGTACTTTTTTTAGAAACTGATGAAGCTAAGTGTTGTACTGTCAAAAGTAAAGTTGTAGATTTGAACATTAATTTTTTTTATAATTTAATTTTATTTAGTTTTATTTTGTTCTGTTTTTGGGTTTTTGAACATTAATTTTTGTTTTGACAAAATTTTTTTTTTGGCGTGAATTATTTATGTTCTTAGAAACAATTTAGTCAATTCCCTTTCTCTTTGACAATGTGATGATGCAGTGTTGTCAGTTTTTCAGTTTAGATGGATCCATTAGATTATTCAGAGAGGCAGCTTATGAAGAGTCCTCCCCCTGCCTTTTGAAACTGCTCGCTTGGCCCATCACTGTGCTTTTCCTTTACTTTTTTGCATTAGAAAGGAATAAAACGTTGGTGCCCTCTGTCCCTCTAATTCTCAATGCTTTAGTTTTTTTTCAGCTTTATTAAGGCTTACTTGACAAATGAAGATTGGGTGTATTCATCTAGTTCAGTTACCCACACAGTTAGGGTAAAGTTACCTGGATTGGAGTACATACCTTTTATGAATTCCATTATTTATTCAATAAAAAAATCGTTAAAAAAATGGAAGGATTATTAAAAAAAATTGTGAGGGATGAGAGTGTGGCTCAGTGGTAGAGTGCTTGCCCAGTGTGAGAGAGGCACTGGGTTCAGTCACCAGCACCCAGACACACACGCTGTATATGTTTATGCTGTGCGGTATGATGTTTTGACATATGTGTGTGTGAATCAGCTTATTATTACTGTGACTGGTTAACTTAATTAGGGAAAAGTTTATTTTGGCTCCTGATTTCAGAGGTTTGTATCCATGATCTCTTGGCCCTGTTGCCTTGGGAAGCAGCATAGTACATCATGGTGGTTGTACATGATGGAATAGGCCTGTTCACCCCCTCGCAGCTGGGAGTCCAAAGAAAGAGATAGGAAGAGACCAGGGTTTCAATGTACCCTTCAAGGGCATGCCCCCAGTGACCTAAGTTCCTTCCACTAAGCCCACCTCCTAAAGGTTCTCTCATCTCCCAGTACTACCCACAGGCTGGTTGATCAAGTGTTTAACTCAGGAGCCTTTGTGGAATACTTACCAAGTCTATTGTACATAGATTAAATCAGGCTCATTAACACATCCATCACCTCATAGGCTTATCATTTTGTTGTATTGAGAATATTTAAAATACTTCTTGGAGCCGGGGCGTGGGGGCGTGGTGGCGCATGCCTGTAATCCAAGTGACTTGGGAGGCTGAGTCAGGAGGATGGCAAATTCAAGGACAGCCTCAGGAGCTTAGGGCCCTACCTAAGCAACTCAGTGAGACCCTGTCTCTAAATAAAATACAAAATAGGGCTGGGGATGTGGCTCAGTGGCCGAGTGTCCCTGAGTTCAATCCAAAAAAACAAAACAAAACAAAACAAAACAAAACAAAACAAAACAAAACAAAACAAAACAAAATAAAACAAAAAGCTTCTTGGTAGTTTCTAAGTATATAATACATTATTGTTAAATATACTCACCATGCTGTATGATAGATCTCCAGAACATATTTTTCCTGTGTAACTTTGTCATCACCACCCATTCTTCCAACCCCCATCCCAAGTCTTGGAAACTATCATTCTACTCTCTGCTTTTTTGGAGGTTGACACTTTTATGCTATTTTATTTTATTTTTTGGTCCTGGGGACTAAATCCAAGGGTGCTTTACCACTACATCCTCAATCAGCTAAGTAGCTGAGGCTGGAATTTAGTGTGAGATCCTCTTGCCTCAGCCTCCTGAATTGCTGGGATTACAGGTGTGCACCACAATGCCAGCTATGGTGGGTTTTGTGTGTGTGTGTGTGTGTGTGTGTGTGTGTTGGTGGGTTGTGTGTGTATATGTGTGTGTGTGTGTGTGTGTGTGTGTTGAGGATTGAACCCAGGGCTTTACTCATGCTAGGCAAGTGCTCTGTCGTTGAGCTTCATCCCCAGCCTGTTTATAGTTTAACTGGGGTTAGGGTCTCTCTAAAATGCTCGGGCTGGCCTGAATTTGCCATCCTCCTACATAAGCCTAATGAGTGGATGGAATTCCAAGTCATTGCAAATTTTGTTCATTCCATTTCTCATTTTTTGAGAGTTCTTCCTGTTGGTTACCATAATGGCTGTGCTAATTTACATTTCCACCAACAGTGGATGAGGTTTTCTTTTTCTCCAAATTCTGGACAACACTTAATCTTTCCTTTATTTATAGTAGCCATTCAAACAGGTATGAGGTGGTTTCTAATGTTAGTGATGATTTTGGTGATTAGAGATGTTGAACACATATTTTTTTCATGTATCTGTTGGGCTTTTTCATGTCTTTCTTTGAGAAATGTCCATTCAGGTTGATTACACATTTTTAAAATTGGATTGTAATTTTTTTTTTTTTGTTATTGATTTCCTTCTATGTTCCTTAAACTCTTTGTCACATGTGTAGTTTGCAAATATTCTTCCAGTCTATACGTTGTTTCTTCACTGTGTTAAGTTTTTCCTCTACTGTGCCCAGATCATCTCAGATTGATGCAATCTTGTTTGTCTCTGTTTTGTTGCTTGTGCTTTTGGATTCAATCCAAAAAAATCTTTCCACGACCAGTGTTAAGAAGCTTCCCTCTTCTCTGGGTATGGTGGCATACGTCTGTAATCACAGTGACTGGGGAGGTTGAGGTGGGAAGATTGCAAATTCAAGGCTAGACTCAGCAACTTAGTGAGGCCCTAAAAAAATTAGCGAGACCCTGTCTCAAAATAAAATGGACTGGGATGTGGCTCAGTGGTTAATCCTAAGTAGCAAAAACAAAACAAAACATCAAAAAACAAAACAAAACAAAAAAAACCCAACAAAACAAATAATCTTTAGTTCCATCTCCCTTTAAAAAGGTGAGGAGCCGGCATGGTGGTGCACACCTGTAATCTCAGCAACTTGGGAGGCTAAAGACAGGAGGATCATAAATTCCAATCTAACCTATCAGTAACTTAGAGAGGCCCTAAGAAAATTAGTGAGACCTTGTCTCAAAATAAAAAATCAAAAGAGCTGGGGATGTGGCTCAGTGGTTAAGTGCCCCAGGTTAAAGTTAAACCCCAGTATCAAAAAAAAAAAAAAAAAATTGTAGATCCTTTAGAACTTGAATCAGTCTTTCTTGATTTTCAGATCTTGACTCTGCCTTATTGGATGAGTAAAGTTTGATGAAACAATATTCAATCTCTCTAAGCCTTTAAGGAAGCCTTGGTTTCCTTAAACTGTAAAATGGAGCTACTAATTAATACTCTTATGGAATTCTTCAAGGATTAAATGTGATAATTTTGAAAGATGGACCAAATTTGGGTAGAGAAGATCACAAATGGTGGGAGAGGGTGAGGTCAATGGTAGTTCACTAAAATTGTAGTAAGACAACAGAACAAAGGTAGGAAAGAATGTTTGGGGCCTAAATCATGGAGGACATTGAATCTTGAGCTAAAGGCAGCCTCAGGACCGCTGCAGAAATACTGAGATTTTAGTGTGTCTCAGTTAGAAGGGCTTAGGGAAAGGGCCTTCAGTCTTCACACTGTTATGGCATTCTTGGCCAACCGAGCATTCATAGGACTAAGGATTCAGAACTAAATCGTGAGGGAGCTTGGTTTTCTGTACCTCTGAACCACAGATCTACAAATCCTGGTTCCATGTCTAGGACTATAGGGAACCCTCTTGGTGTGGTAGAGAATTTGTTTTTATGGAAACGTAAGAACTTGACCCTATCATAACCAGACTTGCTGGTACAAATTTCAGTTTTTTGGGTTTTTTTGTTTCAGTTGTTGAAATATACATTATTTGAATATATTAGCTCCTGGCCCACCTTTAGTGTTAGATAGGAAGGCTAGTTACAAGAGGATTTTGTAAGAAAACATCAGTCCTAATAGGGGTTCCAAAATTTCCTTTTGTGGATTCATTATGTAACCTAATGGATGGAAGGGAAGGTTTATGAGAGAGAACCTTCTGTTTTATAGTGGGGAGTATTGTGGTTTCCAACTGACGTCTTACACGTATGTGTTCCTTTGATCTCATCTTAAGCTGCTCATGTTTCCCACCTGGAGAATGTGTCAGAGGAAGAAATGAACAGACTTCTGGGAATAGTGTTGGATGTGGAATATCTCTTTACCTGTGTCCACAAGGAAGAAGATGCAGATACCAAACAAGTTTATTTCTATCTATTCAAGGTGAGATTTCAACATTTTAAAAGCCTTTTTTCTTCTCTCTCTCCTTTCCCATCATGCTCAATCTCCACGTGCAGGGTTGTGGGTGCGAAGATTCTCAGCGTATGATACATTTTTCCCTCAGGGCTTGTGAAGCATGCCTTTCTTCATGACTGATTCTCTCAAATGACCTACCATACCTTGGACACACTCTCCTTGAGCTCTCTCACACTTACATGCAAAATTATGCTTACAGATTACTTTACATCCACCTGACAAATATTGATCGCATACCTGCTCTGTGCATGGCACCAGTGTAGCATGAGGGTTAGATCCATGGATCAGACAGAGTCCTTCCCCTTATGGAGGTTGTTCAGCAGATGAGGTAGACTATCCATAAGTAGCTAATATATCTGCAGGTGGTGCTAAGTGCTGCGAAGAGAAACAGAATATAGGGTAAGTGAAATCAGAGTGGCAAGAATGGTGGTGGGTGGGGGCCACGCCAGCGAGGAAGGCAGTTAGCACAGCCTCTGAGGAGACAGCATCTGAGCAGAATTGGAGCAGAAGTGAGGAGCCACCTGTGCCAGGGCTGCAGGGAGAGCCCTCAGGCAGAAAGGAGAGTAGACACCTAGTCTGTGCACCAGTGAGCCCGTTGGGGTGATGTAGCAGGGAGGCCAGGTGAGGAGCAGAGGGAGATGGCAGGGGCCACTCCAAGTCCTGTTTCTTGTGCTTCAAGGGAAGGAATCAAGACTTTCCGAATTTGTCTAGTCACCGATCACAGCTGCCACTTCCTATAGTTGCCTCCTCATGATCCTGCCTCAGCTCCGCTTGGGTTACATCCATTCCCTTCCCACAGATGTAGGTCTCCTCAGGCTGCTCCTCACAGTCAGGCCTCGCAGGTGTGGGTGGTAAACTGGTGGCCGAGATAGGTAGAAAAGACGGTCAGGGTGCTAAAAATAGATTTATAAAAGAGGTCGCCAGAAGGATAATTAAAACAACATACCTGCTGTTGAGGGCAGTGTAGACTAGATGGTATTGTGTGACCCTTAGAAGAATGTCAAAAAACAAAACAGCATCCAGAATTTATAGCCAGGAGAAGTTTGCCTTTTTAAAGGTTTATGCTTTATTTATTTGTTTGTTTGTTTATTTTTGTGGTGCTGGGGCTCAAATCCACAGCCTCCAATTTATCAGGCAAGCTCTCTGAACTTCATCTCCAGCCCTCTATTTTTATATGACAAGGGTAACTAAATTGTTTACTGAGTTTCTTCTTTTGCCTTGGCTGCTAGCAATCTCAGTACAAATTCTGTACCTAATTATTACAGCTTTTTTCTTTGAATTTATTTGATCCTGTCTCTTGTTTACTTTTAATTTTCTATTTTACTGGGTTTTTTTTGGGGGTGGGTAGGTAGGACACAGGAGTTGAAGGGAGAATTATATTTTAAGGTTTTGGGGTATTATTGGGATTTAACTGTAAAAAGGTGAGAGAGAACGAACTGAATTCCCACAGCTTTAGCAGGCACTAGGCCACTCCAGGTGACAGTTTGTTGACATGGTATGAGGCCTGAGTCATCTAGGTTGAACCCTGGCAGGTTCTTAGTATTTACAACTTCTTTGGAAAAAGATCTTAGCTGAAGGAAAGCAAGGTCTGCATGACTGCACTTATGGTTTGTCTTGGAACTGAGCTCCCTGGCAGCTCCCCACTGCCCTGCTGGAAGAGAAGGTGGTGTCAGGGTTCCATTCTGTCAGCCTCCTTGGTTTATAACCAACAGAACTGGCCAGAAAGCATTGCTCTGCTTCAAAATATGTTTTTCTCCCCTGTTTCTTTCCTTCTTCATCTTTAAGTAACAGTGCACATATAATTGCCTGTAGAAATCTAATCCAAAATAATCAGCACCTCACCCCACCCATTCTTTGGGCAGAGGAGTGAGAAATGATCCATTCCTTAAGTTTCGAAAGGCAGTTCCTTGGTCTCATGTCAATAATTCAATTAAAACATATTGCATATTCTGGTAGCGTTTAAAAACTTCAGTCTTAATACTGAAAATAAACCCAATGGAAAGCTGCTTCCTACAACTGAAGCATGTCTTCATGCCTGTAGATGTTGTTCTGGGGACCATAAAACCTGGGGACCAGGTATAAAACCTGGCTCCATCAGTGTAGTAACAGAATAACCTTGGTGTTATTCTGCTTTGGTTTCCTTATCTGCAAATACAGATAATGGTAGCACCTACCTTAAAAGATACGAAATCTTGTTCCTGTAATTTCAGCTACTCTGGAGATCGAGGCAGGAGGATTGCTTTATTCCAGGAGATTAAGGCCAGCCAGCCTGGGTGATAGGGAAAAACCTGTCTCAAAAACAAAACCACCTATAGAGTTTCTGGCAAAAGAAGAATGCAAATGCTTGCTGTATTAATAACTCTTTTTGTTTTGTCTTTGGTGCTGGGGATCAAACCCAGGAACTTGGATTAGCTCGAGAAACACTGCCACTCAACTGCACCCCCTGGCACCAATAAAAATTTTATATGCTTACCCATCTCAGCCTCATCTCTTTGTAAATGACAAAACTGAGACTCAATACTAGTTTACATCTAAATGGAAAACCCCAGTGGGCCAAGATTTGAAATGGTCTTTTTTTTTGTCTGAGGAGAAAAAAAATAGGAAACTAGAATTATTTGTATTTAAATTTTATGATTAATTTTGATATATCCTTAGAAACACATACAATGCTTACCCATATTGGAAATTTATTTTTGTAAAGATGGGTGTAATGCATTGAATGGATCAACAAATGCTCCGTACTCAACACCTATGGCACCCCTGAAAGGAGTTGAGGTCTTTGTAAGATACAGCTCCTTGGTGACACATGGCCATCTTCAACTTTAGGGGTTTGTGAATTTCCAGTAACTCCTGGGAGAATGGTTGCCGGGGTTTTTTTTTTTTTTTTTTTTTTTTTTGCGGTGCTGGCAATTGAACCCAGGGCCTTGTGCTTGCCAGGCAGGCACTCTACCAACTGAGCTATATCCCCAGCCCTGGTTGCTATGTTTTATTTATTTATTTTTATTTTTATTTTTTTGTGGTGCTGGGGATTGAACCCAGGGCCTTGTGCTTGCAAGGCAAAGCACTCTACCAACTGAGCTATATCCCCAGCCCTCCATGTTTTATTTCTATTGAGAAGACAGCAAGTGGAGAAAAGAGCAAAGATGTAACTTAAATAAATGCAGGGCCATGTCATACCCATACTTCACACGTAAAGTTTACAGAAAATTAAAGAAAAGGTCGAAGGTAAAGAATTTAAATTTCACTTTATTTTCAACTTTATTTTTGGTAAGCATCTTTGTTTTTTCTCTCTATTTGCTCTTTGAGGGTTTTCAATTCCAGAAGCAGGAATTACAGGCAGTGTTTTTGTTTTGTGGGCATTGACATGCCAGAACCATTGGCCTGCATTCTACAGATGGAAGGGAAGCGAAAGAAGACCGCAATAGTTCAGGTTGCCAGTTGAGAGCCTTGCAGAATTCTTTCCTGAAGAACTTGCCCTAGACTGTGTATAGGACCTCCAACTGGCTTCTCTTAGACAGCTCTTCTTCCTGACTTCATTTGTATAGAATGGGTCTTGTCCTTTCATGCATTTAAGTAAGATGCTTCAGAGCTTTAGGACACCTCCAGTGGCTTGAATTGGAATGTGCAAAGTGTTCGCTTTCTTGGTGTGTAGGAAGCCAGACCTGGAGAGAAGGAGAAGGTGGGAGGAAGAGTGTTGTCTGGTGGTCACTCCTGGGTGGTCTAGGCTGCTCAGACATGAAAGGTGTGTAGTTTCTCATAGCCCTGGTTATGGAGATGAAGGCAAATTTTTGTTACCTGATAGTTAACCTGTTTGATATAAGGATTTGTTTACATGTAGTTAAGATAAATAGAATATGGTAACTTCTCTTAAAGACTGTGTGTAAGAGAGGTAAATTTAAAAAAATTTTTAAATGCTTTCTTTGCAGCTCTTGAGAAAATCTATTTTACAAAGAGGAAAACCTGTGGTTGAAGGCTCTTTGGAAAAAAAGCCTCCATTTGAAAAACCTAGTATTGAGCAGGTAAAAAATAAATAAATAAATAAAACAAGCTCTTTTTTCATTAGTTTAAGGTTGAAAAATGTTTTGTTTTGTTTTGTTTTTTTCCCTCCTTGGGGTGCTGGGGATAGAACCCAGGACCTTGAACATATATGCTAGGCATATACCACTGAGCTTCATCCTCAGCCTGATGACACCTTTCAATCTTTCTTCCACCTCTCTATTCCCATCTTCCTTCCATCTCCATCCCTGGTTCAGACATATTCATCAAGTCTGTAAAAACCATCTGGATCAGAAGTTCAAGACCAGCCCCAGCAACTTAGTGAGACCCTGTCTCAAAATAAAAAATAAAAGGGCTGGAGATGTTGCTCAGTGGTAAAGCACCCTGGGTTAAATCCCAAGCCCCTTCACTGACCCCCTCCCCACCAGTGCCCTGGGGTTAGGGGGACTACAGACACACGAATGGTACTTTTTCCTGTTGTTGAAGTTTTAAATTTAAGTCTTTACCCTTTTGATTGACACTGTCTGGAAAAGCCTATTTATTGAGGCGAGGAAATTCACTTGTAATGTGAAAAACATTGTTAAGTGAAAAACAGTTTGAAACACAGAAATTGACTTCTGGCTACAGTGCGATTCCTGGGAAGAAGCTGTTTTAATCAGAGACTCAGTTAATGTATAGACTTTGTCTGCAATGTTGTCTTTCATGAACATCACTTTTTAGCCCTTCTTTGTTTGGCTATATCAAATTCAATCTCTCTGGACTGAATTTCTTGATGAGAATCTGACTGCAGAAGATGGAATTCCAGAGACCTTACAAATATACTTTTTTTTTTCTTTTTTCTTTTTCTTTTTTTTTTTTTTTGTGGTGCTGGGGATTGAACCCAGGGCCTTGTGCTTGCCAGTCAAGCACTCTACCAACTGAGCTATATCCCCAGCCCCACAAACATACTTTTTTTTAGGACAGCAAGTTATGTTTTGATTCCAAACTATTAAATAAGAATCTATTTTTTTTTATTGAAATTAGATGAGATGGGAATGTTATGCAGGAAGGTTAAATGAATCCAAAGCTTTTTGAAAAACCACATAATTTTGACTAAGTTTTTCTTTCCTGATAAGCTTGCTAAAACCAAAAAATGATAGAAATGATTAAAAAAATGAGTAATTTAGTTCAGTGGAAGAAGATTTAAATTCTAATTGTTTTTTTTTGCAACTGAATTGTGTGTTTTTTTTTTGGTGCTGGGGATTGAACCCAGGGTTTTGTGCTTGTGAGGCAAGCACTCTACCAACTGAGCTATGTCCCCAGCCCCCTGAATTGTGTATTTTATTTCAGTTTTAGCAATAGTTTTAATTAAAAACTTTGCAGAGCTGGGTGAGTGGCACACACCTGTAATCCCAGCCTCAGCAACTTAGTGAGCCCCTAAGCAACTCTGCAAGGCCCTGTCTCTAAATAAAATACAAAAAAGGGCTGGGGATGTGGCTCAGCAGTTAAGTGCCTCTGGGTTCAGTCCTCAGTACCCCGCCCCCCGCAAATTGTTTTTTCAGAGAAAAACAATGTTTATCCAAGAACCACATTTTATGTGAGCTTGTGTGCTAATAGTGAAGCCAGAATTATTTGACAAAACAGTCATATTTTACTGTTTAAGGACTTTTGATCTTTTTGGTCCATGGTTTTGATTTTCTCTATAATGCTTCAGGATTGAAACAGGCATAGAGCCACAGCTCACAGCCCTCTTGTCTTGTCACTTTTGATCCACTGTGACCTGTGGCAGGGTTCTCTGCGGGCACTGCTCTTTTGTTTTAAAGAAAGGGAAGAGATTTTTGAGAATCAGGATGTGTCTGTCCCTTTGCTCGTCACCAACAGTGCTGGTTGTGTGGGTGGGAAGAATTAGTTACGATCGCATATTCCCATGAATAAATTTTCTTCTCTCCTTTTAAGGGTGTGAATAACTTTGTACAGTACAAATTTAGTCACCTACCATCAAAAGAAAGGCAAACAATTGTTGAGTTGGCCAAAATGTTCCTAAACCGCATCAACTATTGGCATCTGGAGGCTCCATCTCAACGAAGACTGCGATCTCCCAACGATGATATTTCCGGATACAAAGAGAACTACACAAGGTAATCAGATGATGAGTCCCTCCCTTTGGGCCCCACTGAGCTGGTTAGAGACATGAAATTACTGTTGGTTTCTGCAGGCAGACAGTTGCCCAGTTATTATGGTGGCTCCATCAATTCTGAGAGAATGACTATGTAATTTCCTGTGCAACCTTTTACTTTTCATTACCGTCACAGTGTTTGAGGGGATGAAGGATCCAAATAATCTAGACCTGTGTTATCCAGGTCCATAGTGCCCAGGTCATGTAGCCATTGAGCCCTTGAAATGTGGCTAGTTTGAATTGAGATTTCTAAGATTGCATAAAAAATAAGTTTCCAATGACTCGTTAATGGATTTCTTTCTCCCTCTCCTTCTTCTTTGGTTTGTTTGTTTGGTAGTCCTGGAGATTGAACCAGGGCCTTACATATGCTAGGCAAGCGCTGTACCACTGAGCTACACCCCCAGCCCCAATAGTTGTTTTTGTTTTGTTTTTCTTATATTGCCAATATGCAGAAATGATAGTATTTTGGATATATTGGATTAAATGAAAGTAATAAAGTGAATTTCATCTGTTTCTTTTGACTTTTTCAAAATGACTGTTAGCAAATTTAAAATACAGGTATGGCTTGTGTTTGGATTCTGTGGAACATCATCGATTAGACAAGTGCACTGTAACTCTGTAATTATATAGAGCCCTAACTCAAGACCCAAATGCAATGACCATTAATATAATGGAGTTAAAGGATTTATTTATTTATTTTCATTTTATTTATTTATTTTTTTTGGTACTGGGGATTGAACCCAGGGGCACTCTACCACTGAGCCACATCCCCAGCCCTATTTTGTATTTTATTTAGAGACAGGGTCTCACTGAGTTGCTTAGGGCCTCGCTAAGTTGCTGAGGCTGGCTTTGAACTCTCGATCCTCCTGACTCAGCCTCCCGAGTTGCTGGGATCATAGGCGTGCCCCACCATGCCCGGCTAAAGGATTTTTTTTAAAGGATTTTTTTAAAAGAAGGAAAGATTACTCTATCCTAGCACCACAATGGAACTAACATTATTATAGGTATTATTCTCCAGTATTTACTCCTTTAAACATTATATGTTAGTTATAATGAGAGAAAATACAAAATTTTATGTCCTTTTTTCTCCCCGCTTAGCATTATATCAAGCTTTTCATGAATTACATTGTAGCCCATTGAGTTGATGTACCGTAATTTCCCTAACCATTTCTCTATTGCTGGGCATTCTGATTTTGCAAATATTCTTGGATTAAACATATTTTTTTTCTAAAGTAGTAATTTATTTTTACTGCTTCTGAACTGCAGGATGATGGGATTGGCTTTACCAGTCTAAAACATGGACCATTCAAAATATAATAACTTACATTTATTTTCATTTAAGTAAAAGTAACCTTGATTATCCATTCTGTTCTCCTTTTTTTTTTTTTTTTTTTTTTTTTACAACTTTCCCACATTTATATTTCAGAGGCACATCAAGCATGTTTCAGGGGCTATTATAGATCGTCTGTGTATCTTTTTCTTCCTCATTTAAAGTAGGCACTGTCTTTTGGTAGGTTTTTCAAGATCGCCTTTGCCTAGGTTATTTTCTGTAATAGCTGCTAACTTGGAAGAGTGGAAATGATTTAAGATAAGCCTTGCTCTCCCTCCCTAGTCTGTGTGTGTGTGTGTGTGTGTTGTTTTTTAAACTTAGCAGTACTCCTTGTATTTTCCCTTCTCCCTCCTTTTACCATATTTACAATTTGAACTAGAAATATTTCCCCCTTAGTAATTGATATTTATAGGAATTATAGATTTTGTCAAAATCAGTTTTTATTAGATCTTCATTTCTGTACCATCTATTTCAGAATTTTACATTAACAGTAATTCCTTACTTTTGTCATTATTGTTTATAATAAGAGTTGAGATAGTAAATCTCTCAAAAATATGTCTTTCAACCTCATCTGTGAACAAAGCTGAATTTTTGTTGTTGGTGGTACAAGGGATTGAATCCAGGGGTGCTTAGCCACTGAGCCACGTCCCCAGCCCTTTTAATTTTTTATTTTGAGACAGGGTCTCACTAGGTTGCTTAGGGCCTCACTGAGTTACTGAGGCTGGCTTCAAACTTGTCCACTTGTGCCTCAGCCTCCCGAGCTGCTGGGATTACAGGTGTGCACTATCGTGCTGGGCATGTATTTGTAACTCTTAAGGGAAAAGAATTAGTGTAAAATTCAGGAAAGGGGCGACGGGCCTGGCGAGTAAAGCTTCCAAAGGTGGCGGGTGGCAAAAAGGAGTGCACTCGCCAGAGTCAGACAAAAGTGGTAGCTTGATTTTATTGGAATGTGTGTCCCAGGCGAAATCTCCAGCCCCCGGGGTGAAAGTCGGGGTGGGAGAGCCAGGAGCAATCGCACGTGGCTTTGGCTGCTCAGGGTTTTCATGCAGAGGAAAGGGGTCAAGGATCCTGCCCAGGAAAAGGTGGACCCAAGGTGGACGTCAGGGTCAGCAGGTCTGCCTCATTGGTCACTTCTGGCACAGTGTGTTGCTAGGTGACCGTGCTCCCTCCCCCTGCAGCCGCCCAATTTGACCTAACAATTAGTACATCAAGAAAAAGGAGAATTAGATGTGAAGTAGCACTGGAGACACAAATGTTGTTTAGAAAACAATAAAAATATGAGGTTATGTTTGGGAATTACCAAGAAACTGGTGGCACTGAGAAATTGTTAAGGAGCAGCAGCAATAGAAATTGGAATTTGAAGGAGCACTGTATTTCATTTGTGCTTCCATCTCCTCCCTGCTCCGTGAGCTTTAGATCAGTCTCTTCACCTCCCTGACCTTCAGTTTCTTCCTCTGTCAAGTCCCGGGAGTGTTGTGAGTCATCTGTGGAAGGTTTGTACATTGTGCCTGGCACAGAACAGGTGCTGTGAAGATGCTTGTCATGGTTTTGCTCCCACACACGTTGTTCTTTTAAACTCAGTCTCTGCCAACGTGGGGCTGTTAAGCTAGAGCCTGAAATGGACAGTTGAATGAGAGTATCATTATTTGAATATCACTTTAGAAACTAAGATAATAGGGAATAGAAAGACAGCAGAAGAGCCCTTTATAACCCAGCCTCCTAAGCCAGCAGCTGAAGGCGGAAGAGTGGAGTCAGACAATGGTGAAGAGAAACCTGCTGGGAGAAGCTGAAATGAATATGCCCTCATGAGTTGTGAAACCTGCTGATTTGTCGGTGGAGTGTAGACCAGAAGCCCATGTCCACAATAAATAAGGAAATGAAGGTAGACAGCACCCACTCCCCCAGCTTCCTCACTGTTGCTTGGTGTTGATGAAGAAAGGGAAACCGGGAGGAACAACTTGGAAAAATGAGGGGAATCAGTCAGTGATTCAGAATAAAACCTCGCTGCTGTGACCACATTTGGGAATTTAAAGAACCACACAAGACCACAGCACGGTGTCTCACTGATGCTAATCGTCACAGAAATGGGTAATCTCATAGGTTGCAGGCACCAGCCGGTTTCATCTCTGTGTGTGAGAGAGAACCTCTCTACCTCAATGCTGGTAGGGCTTATAATTCACAGCAATTAGAACAAAGAGGCTGAAGACTTTTGGAGCTCAACATTAGCATGAAAATAGGGTGAAATTGGATTCTCTGTGGAAAAGACTAGACTTGGAAAACGATTCCTTTCATTACAGAACTAACCTGCCAAGCTTTATCCAATAAAAAAAATCAAAAGCAGGTTGAACAGTAGAGCTGTTTAAATCATTTGCTCTGTTATAAATGAAGCAAAAAGTAAATCTTAGTTTTGAAGTGTAAATCAACTATATATTACATATATAGACTCCCAGAAATCATTGTGGTTTTAGAGAAAAAATTCTGAGCAACTATTTTGAAGTTGCCTGAATTTCAAGATGGTGCAATCATCTAATTCCACCACAAAGAAATAACATGAAGAGAAACTGTCAGGGGAATGTGTTTTGTTAAAATATATCTGACCAACAGAATCTGCTACAGGAACGTGGCAAATAATTGGTGTTAGACTTTGATTAGTACAGACATTCTGGAAGTTAGAGATTGCCCCACATTGGGGAGAAGTTTCATGAGAATACAGAGCAAGTTAGGGCTAGGATGTAGCTCAGTGGTAGAGCGCTCGCTGAGCATACGCAAGGCCCAGGTTTCCATCCCTAGCACTGCAAACCAACTGACCAACCACAGAGCAGGTTAGATACTGTTAACTTGATTTGTGAAATAGTTTTATGTAGTCATTGTTCTGTGAAGCACAGCTCAGTACTATGCGTACTGACCATTCTTGATTAGACTTGTGCATCTGGAACGGGAATTATTAGTAAGAAGAGCAGTAGCTCAGGAGGCAGGAGATCTAGCTCCTAGTCTGTACTGCAGTTCACATTCAGAATCCCTTATCCAAAGTTCTTGGAACTGGAAGTATTTCAGATTTTAGAATTTTTAAAATTTTGAAATATTTGCACAGACTTTTCCGATTGAGCATCCTTAATCTGAAAACTTACATAATAAGTTTCAGATTTCAAAGCATTTTGGATTTGGGATGCTTACTCTGTAGTAACTAATCTCTATTTCCAGCGAAGGAGGCAAGTTCAGTTAATTCCTGAAAACTGGATTTTTAGTGCAGCAACCATACGAACAAAGTGGTCACCCTGTTCAAATTTTCCAATTCCATTTGGATGTTAAAGAAAATTATGTTGTAAAGCATTAATAAGATATAAAAAATCTGACAGTTATTTGAAAAATAAATAAACAGTATATAGATGCCCACTTTGTTAGGTGTAGAAAATGAAGGATGTTACTTCTTCTTAGGAGAGCTGATTTCAGCCATTCAGGTAAAATCTTTTTCTGCTGTTGAGTCTTTGAAGGAGGACCTGTGGCCACACAAGCCCATTTCCCCCTTTCTCACTGTGTGATCATGTCAGTTAATTAAAACACCATCGATCCTCCTACCACCACCACCGCCACCGCACACATTGACCCAGCATCCTTGTCCTGGCTACTGTGCACTTTATAGACTATAAAATGATATTAATCTTGGAATTAAAAACAAAACTGGAAAGCATAAATCGAGGTCTGCAGAATGACTCTCAGAGGAAACGAATGGGCATCTATTATTTGAAAAATTTTACCAGATAATAACAATCTCTACAGTCTTCCTTTACCCTGGGATGATTGAATGACCTGTTAAGCACTTTTGAATAAAATTTTATGATAATATTTATGACCTGTCATCTCTGTAGCAGAAATACTATCAATCTTAAGAGTCAGGGCAAATCTTTCTGCCATGAGGTTTCCTCCACAGATGGAAAAGCTCTTAGATTTTTTTTTTTCTTCCTTTTTTGGTAGTGCTTGGGATTGAACCCAGAGCCATGCATATGCTAGGCAAGCCTACCACTGAGCCACAGCCCTTAGTGCACTCTAGGTTCTAACTCGGCATTGCCCAATAGATAAATACTGTAAGCCACACTGTGATTTTTACATTTCCTAGTAGCTATATTAAAAAGAATTAATATATAGAAAATTAATTTTAATGTTTTGTCCAACGCATCAAAAATATCATCTGTCCATGTAATCAGTGTGAAAAACTGTCAGGAATGCGTTTTTACTTTCTTCGTACTGTTCTAAATCTGTATATTTTGTCCTTAACAATATAAATTCAGTCACTAAATTAAAAAAAAAGTTAAAGCAAACTGGAATCCTAATTGAAACAATATTTAGTCAAAAAATACTTTGCAGTTTCTAATTTAAAAATAAAATTGAAGTCAATTTAATAAAATTAATATTTAAGCCCTTCCATTGCACTAGTTACATTTCAAATGCTTTATGGTTCCAGTTGTGGGTGGCTACTGTGATAGCACATATATAGAATATTTTCATTGTTGTTGAAAGCTTTATTGAATAGCACTGGTCTAAATTGCAGAAGATGGTACAATACTTTGTTCTATTGTTATGTCTCAAAATAGTCCTGGAGTAGCTAACCAAAGTCTCATGAAGTTGAACTTCTGATTAAGTTTGTCCCTACTGACCTCTTACTTTTGTAGTTTCCCACAATTGGTTACTTGGAGTCTGGTTTCCCCTCAGCCCTAAATATTTTGTTAACTTGATCGAGTGCGCACAGACCCGCGTTCAGTAAGCGTTGGCTTTAAGGGTGATGGATCTCTCTGTGGAGTATCTTATGAATTACAAAATAAAGGTTCTTTTTAGTTTTTTCTGCTGGCACAGTCACCGTTTCAGATTTGACGTGACACATCATAACGCATAGGAGCCCATTTCAGTATTGTAAAATGACACTTGGGTATAAATTATAAAGAGAAAAGTTGAGAGAATAGAAATAGTAGCAGCATTTTAAGATTAAATGTGAATCTAGACAGATGAACTAACACTGATGAAAGTTTTCATCTCTGAAGGTGCAACACTATTGCCTCCATCACCAACTTATGGGGTAAATATATGATATGCGGAAAAAGATAAAGTAAGGTTGTAGGCATGAGTGAATCAGTATTATTCCATTCTGAGGGGCTTGGGGTTCATGGAGCACTTCCTGTGGCAGTCTGGGCACATTAGAAAGCTTCTCCCAATTTAAACAGGAACAGGAAAAGCACACTGGGAGGAGAGCGTTTAATTTTTGGAAAGCAGCCCTGACCTAGAAGAGGATGATTAGGATCTGCTACCAAGAAATAAGGATCCATGAAATGACAGGTTTTGACCAGATTTCCCTGGTTTGGTGCCATCCTCTGTGACTCCCATTGTTACATGCCTGTTGTTGGGTCCTGAGAGTTTCATATCTTGCATCTCTAGGAGACCAAAAAGAAAAAAAAAAAATGAGGACAGTTTTGAAAGGTCTTTCATTGCCTGGCTTTCTAAATTAGACACCATAAATTGCCAGCATACCCAGAACTGCATTCCCCAGATCTCAAGAAAACCCCAGATTTCCCTCTGGTCTGAGCTTTCCTGCAGTTTCTTGCAGTGCTGAAGTGCATTTTCAACTTTGAGTCTTTGCAAAGTGTACCTAGGCGACAGATGGTAGAAGCTTATTACTTCCTGAATTTGAGAGAGTTTTGAACAGTTTTGAAGATCCTATCTTTCTTTCACCGTAGCTTCAGTAATATCTGAGTTCGGCTTGGGCATTTTAAAGAAACCTTAAGGGCTGGGGATATAGCTCAGGTGGTAGAGTGCCTGCCTTGCAAGCACAATGCCCTGCGTTCAATCCCCAGCACCACAAAAAACAAAAAACAAAACAAAAAAAACTTAATCTTGACTCAGGACTTGGCCACAGGATTCTGATTCTTTCATCAATGGTACTTCCTTGGCTTCTCTTTTACCTTTTTCTTTTATTTAAACTACTATTTATATACCAGAGACTTGAATTACACATGTTATTTCATTTGATATTCAAAGAACTGAATGAATTTGCTATAATTGTTGTCCCTATTGTATAGGTAAGGAACTTCGGACAGAATAACATAAAATTCCCCAAGTTATGTAGCCAGTTATGTGGCAAAGCAAGGATTTGATTCCAGGGCTGTTTGACTCCATGACTCATTGCATGATGTGGCAGAATAGGATGATTCTAACAGAACTGGGCCCACACTGGTGTAAGGGCAAGCGAATCAATTCCCAAGTTTCACTAGCGGGTCATTACGTTGCTGCTTATCATCACAGGCTTAGTTTCTTTTGGGGGTGGGATGTGATTGTATTGAGAGTCACCATAATTGGATATTTCACATGGGATACTAATGGTGCTTGTCTCCCTGTTGCAGGTGGCTGTGTTACTGCAATGTGCCACAGTTCTGTGACAGTCTACCTCGGTACGAAACCACCCAGGTGTTCGGAAGAACATTGCTTCGCTCAGTCTTCACTGTCATGAGGCGACAGCTCCTGGAACAAGCGAGACAGGAAAAAGACAAACTGCCTCTTGAGAAACGAACTCTAATCCTCACCCATTTCCCAAAGTAAGGGAGAGCTCTTGCTCTTGCAGAACTTAAGGTTGCTAATACATGTCAAAGCCTGCATAAATAACAAAATTGGGAATGATAAGCATCCTAGGGAAGAAGGCCCTTAGTTCCTTTTGTCCATCTTCTTGGGTACACTCCAGTTTATTAGCTTGTTAACTGCAACCATTGTCCCTTACAGGTCCCCCTCACTTTCCACCATCTGGGACTTGCCTTTGGTTCTCACTCTGAGCCAGCACTCTGTTGAAGCTAAAGGATGGTGGGGGAGGATGCATATACTCAGGTTCCATCTACTCAGCTGGTGTAAGAGAACTCAAGTGGCTGGTTTTTCCATCCCCAATCTCCAACCCTCTCTAAGTACTGGTGAACCACCTGCCTCTATCTCTGTCCCTCATTCTGTAAGAGCAGAACTGGGTGTGGTGGCACATGCCTGTAATCCCAGCTGATTGAGAGGCAGAGGCGGGGGGATCAGAAGTTTTAGGGTAGCCTGGGTAACTTAGAGAGCCCTGTCTTAAAAAAAAAAAAAAGGAGTGCTGGCCAGGATGAGAGGCCTCCTTCAGCATCACCTTTGTGCCTCTGCACTCAATTTCTTGTACATATTCTTGTGCCTCTTGCCCTACCAGAGCTCTCAAACGTACATCATCTTTTCATTATCTTTAAATGAAAGGAACATGTAAAAGCAGTAGAAGATTGAGGTGCTGCATCATTGACCTTGGACATGCATTTTCAATGCTAGAAAGCAAAAATTTAAGTTACGAGGTTTGCTGCTGGTGAGAGGGACCAAGGGCCCAGTCAATGACTTGTGGAGCAGGGATAGCAAGACATGAATGAAGCAGTTCACTTTGTGGTTGTCATCCCACCCAGGTCTACCCTTGGTCGGGGAGGGAGAAGGTGTAATTTTAAAAGGCTCTCAAGGTATGATATAGCCTTTTTCCTCACCCCATTGAGAACTGCCAATTTAGAGAATAGAATGTGAGAGGAGGTATTACAGTCTTTGACCAGAGGTAATTGAATTGAAATCTGTTTTATTCGAGGAATTAGATTTTTATTACTAAGATATTATTATTGGATTGTCCAATTTGTGTCTCAGGAAAGATGGTTTTAATTGTTAAAAATAAGTCTGGCCGGGCGTGGTGGTGCATGCCTGTAATCCAAGCGACTTGGGAGGTTGAGTCAGGAGGATCTCGAGTTCAAAGTCAGCCTCAGCAACTTAGCGAGGCCCTAAGCAACTCAGTGAGACCCTGTCTCTAAATAAAATACAAAATTGGGGTGGGGGAGGGACCCAAGGGCCAAGTTTCCCTGGGTTAAATCCCCGGTTCCAAAAAAAAAAAAAAAAAAGTCTGGTCCAGGGCTGGGGATATAGCTCAGTTGGTAGAGTACTTGCCCCGAGGTCCTGGGTTCAATCCCCAGCACCACAAAAAAAAAAAAAAGGTCCAAACAACAATGATAAAATTGCTTCTTTGATAGAAATTGAAAATTCCTTGGCAGTTTAATCCAAATCCTAAAACTTAGAAGGAGGATATCCTGAATAATTCTGATGGTCTTCAACTGAACACCAGATATTTGCACATGTAGCCTAGTATCCTGATTGTCAGATTGATTTTTCACCAGGAAACCAGCATATGAGATGAAGCACTTAAATTGCACTTTGAATGTTATCCCTCATATGGGTTATAAAATTTCTGGGCATTCTCATGCCTTTCAGTGGCTGCCTATTAACTGGTCTAAGCTACTTTCCTTGGATATTTTACATTTGTCACATAAGTGGCATCTTATGTTTTATGATGATAGTTGCCATTCTGTCTCTAAGCCAAGGGACAAAGGACAAAGAGGGACCAACCTCCCCCAACACACACACACCTGTTATACTGCTAAAAGATAAATTTTAATTACTTTGCAAAGTGACTTTTTTTTCCCTCATAGCAAATTCATTTTGCTTCTTGCAGATATTTGCTAATTATAGTGTGTTTTGTTCCATCAACCCTTAGTTCTGGCATGCTTATGCTGTTGAGTTAAAAAATCAACACTGCTTTCTTCTCTGTTACTAATAGTAGGGTAAAATTACCACCCACTTCTGCTTTTAAATCCCTTTTCATTGAATATGACAACATTCAAGCTGTTGGGGATTCATACCTAGAGTTTTGGAAGCAGAATCAACACATGTTAAGGTCTGAGGCGCTATTTGAGTCTTGGGCTGTCTCAGAGTGAAAGCTGGGACCAACTTGCCAGCACCCAGTGAGGTCAGGGTTTATATCCTTATCTTTCCGTCCTCACATGCTGCTTTTTTTTTTTTTTTTTGCTGCTTGGCTTTAACATGTGCCTTTCTTCCTCTCATTTCCTATTATTTGCAAGTTTTTCTTAAGTTTAATATCTGTATTTCATTCTAAAAGTGATAAATGTGCATGTTGAAGAAAATTTGGTTTAGAGACGTATAAAGATAAAGAAGATCACTCATGGCCTTACCATGGTGAACTCCTTTGAGTGCTTTTAGATATTTCTTTCTTTTGTTTTTGTTTTAAAGGAGATATTTCTATTCTCCATATGTTAGAAAACTCCAGGTGATTTCTATGGGCTTCCAAAACTTGAGATCCATTTGATTATAACTTGATGGGAAGTTGGCATAGTAATTAATCATTGATTCCAATCCTGCTTGCCATTTTGCAATTGTGGGAATTTGGACCAGTTATTTAACCTCTCAGGGCCTTAGTTTTTTTCATCTGTAAATCGGGTATAGTAAGGGATTCTAGGGCTGGGGATATAGCTCAGTTGGTAGAGTGCTTGCAAGGCCCTGAGTTCAATCCCCAGCACTGAAGGAAAAAAAAAAAATAGGATAGTAAGGGATTCTGTCTCATGGTATCACTATGAAGATCAAGTGAATTAGGAAGCATCACCCACTACCTATCGCATAGTAAGAATTACATATAACTGTGTGATGTATAAAAGCATATAACTTTTAAGTCCCATGAAGATTCACTAAAAAGTTTCTGGAACAGTTCAGGCACAAAGCAAGCATTCAGTCAACATTAGCAACTTTGTTGGTGGTAATGACAATGATAGCCACATGGAGAGCTGAAATTGTGTGCTTGAGTCTCACTGGGGAAGACTTTCCATGGTGTAATGCTCTGTGTATTCTATGTTGTGTGAAGCTGTATAGGGTCAACAGAGGATAGTTTGTAGAAATGCATTTCTGTATTTAAATATGTTAGGGCTGCCCCAATAAATCATTTCAGTCTTGATTCCCTAGTGTATTACTGAATTGAAGGTGAGACCCAGAGGTTAAGGTGATTGCCATAGATGATTAGGGCTTTCGTCCCTCTAGTAACATTATTATTTTTTTTTTTCACTTTTTATCTTACTATTATTTTTACTCTTGTGTTTAGGTTTCTGTCCATGTTAGAGGAAGAAGTTTATAGTCAAAACTCTCCCATCTGGGATCAGGATTTTCTCTCAGCCTCTTCCAGAACCAGCCAGCTAGGAATCCAAACAGGTAAAATTTCTTTATACATAAATTAGCAATCAGGAAGGCCAACTTGAAGTGTTCCTTGTATCTTGCTCTGCCTTTCATCAGGAAATTGAAGATTAGAGCCAGCCAAAAAGCAAACACTTTGGCAAATCTTGCATCTGGATCCTATTAATGAGGAGAAAGTTGGTACAAACCAAAGCTTGTGTCTGTGTTGATGAAGAGGGCAGGTGCACACCAAGTCATTAAAACAACGGTAACTGCAGGAAGCCTCAGCTTGCACATTGCAGTTTTGAGGGAGGTGTAACATACCAGATGGCTCAGCTCTGTAGTCAGATGCTCGCTTTATTTCAAAGGTACTTATAGTCTCAGTCAGTGGCTAAATATGCCTAGGAATCAAGTCTCAGACTGGCTTCTTACTCTGTGGTGTCTGTTTTATACATCCACTTACTACCAGGGATAATGATGGGTTAGTGAGTAGAAGAGAGTGATAATCTGTCTCAGGATCTGAAATACTTTTCAGTAGGGCAGGGTATCCCTGTCATTTCCTTAGGTGATCTGGTGGCATCAGTTAGCATTTTGTGAGGAAAGGAGAGAGAGATGTTTTCTAGTTACAGTGATCCCAGGAAAAGGGTCCAAATTCCTGCCTTTGACACTAGGAAGGCAGAAGTGTGGCCAAAAAATAAAAAAGATGCTGAAGCAACTGTTTATGTCTGGCTGTGAGGAAAGACAGAATGCTGAATTTCCATGTCCATAAGCTCCAGCTCATGTTAGTTTGAGGGCTTGTGAGTGTTACCCTCAGCAAAGGTAATTTTATTCTTTCTTTAAAAAAAATTCAAGTAGGCTGGACACGGTGGCTGTAATCCCAGCTTCTTGGGAGGTTGAGGCAGTAGGATCCAAGTTGAAGGACAACTTAGGGAGATTCTGGGCAACTTAGGGAGATTCTGTCTCAACATAAAAAATAAAAGGACAGGTGATGTAACTCAGTGGTAAAGCACCCCTAGGTTCAATCCCTAGTACCACCCCCCCAAAAAAAGGTCTAATTTACATACAGTAAAATTGAGGTATAATTTACTTACAGTAATGTTCACCCATTTTAGTGTACTGTGAGTTTTGACAAACACATTTCGTCAGTTGACCATCCTTATCATCAAAAGATGGAAAAAATTGCATCACTCCAGACAAATGCCCTTGAGCACCTTCAGAGTCCATTCACTGTCATAACTCCATCCCTGGTAACCACTGCTCTGTTTTTTTGTTCCTATAGTTACGCCTTTTCTCGAATGTCATCTGAAAGGAATCATATAGTATGTGCTTTTTTGAGTCTGATGACTTCTAATCAGCAAAATGCATTTGAGGAGTCTTTTATGATTTTTAAAAATCCAGAACCCAAGCATGAATGCAAATATAAATTTAAATGAAAATCTACATTTAAATTTAAAAATAATTTTTTTGGGTGGGGTACTGGGGATTGAACCCAGGTTTGCTCTACCACTGAGCTACATCCCTAGTCCTTTATATTTTATTTTATTTTTTAAATTTTGAGACAGGGTCTTGCCAAGTTGCTGAGGCTGGCTGATCAAAAAGTTTTTTTTTTTTTTAAACTCTCGTTACCAAAACATGTCAGAAACACCTTTGTGACCTTTTAGTTTCACCTTAGGTCATAATTTCATGTTTGGTTGAAAACCTACAGTGCTGTAAGGCCTACCCATTCATGTTACATACTCCCTGTAGACCTGAGCTGTCAGTGTTTACTGGACACATTCTCTGTGGTTACTGGCCATTGCTCTCTGAACCTGTGCTATTTATTTTATCTTTTTTTCTCCCCTTTCTCTTCCTTCTTCCTCTACCCATTCCTCCTCCTCCTGCCCCAGCTTCCTGAGTCACTGGGATTATAGGTATGTGGTATGGCACCCAGCTCATTTTATCTTTGTCTCGAACCTACTTATTTTCTAAATGGCTTCTCTCCCATAAACTCTTCTAATTTCTCCCAGGCACCCTTGCTAGGACCATATCTCCTTTCTTCCACACTTTGGTAGAACCTTGACTATATGCTATTCTTGATTCTCAAACACGTCTGCATGATGAAACCACCCATGGAGAGATTTGAAATGTTCTGAATTGTGAGTGCCACACCAAGAGAGTGGGATGTTATTGACCTGGGGTGTGTGATGTAGACATTGGGACTTTAAAAAGTTCCCAGGTGATTGTAATGTGCAGCATTTGAGAACGACTGTGTCTTACGGTACTCACCTAATGTTATCCTAGCCCCATTTTTTTTTCCTGTGTATTTTTTCCCTTCTCTGATGATCAGAGACCCAATTTTTCAATAATAATAATGTTTTTATTAATTGCTTGCCTGTAAGCCTGAGGCTTGCTTTATGTCTTTAAGCCTTGTCACAGACCCTGGGAAACTGGAATTATTATCTCTTTCACATGGTTGAGGACATGGAAGCTCAGAGTGGAGCAACAGGTTGCCCCAGATCACAGCTTGTAAGGCATGGAGCTGAGTTTCACACCTGGGGCTAATTCTTAACTCCTACACTACCTTAGGAGCCAGAGCTCTACCCTACCCTTTGCATTCCCTTGGTGTGCACTGGAGCTGAGCAGTTCAGGGTTGTAGAGGGAATGAGCGAAGAGCATAATTTCCTCCTTCAGGCAGAGGGACACCAAAGTTATTCAGCTGAATCAACTTAGCTTTCTTTTAAGGGTCCCTGAAGAGGATTTTTCCATTTGTGAAAATACTTTTGACCCTCGTCTGTCCCCAGTTCTCCCAGTCTGCTCAAGTTCTGATGACATGTTATCTGTCATAGGACAGTATGGAGAAAGCAGAGGTTCTTTGATTCAGTGAGAATTTTGTGTTTAATTCTGTGGCTCAGGTTGTCCCCAGTTAAGTGGGATTATACTTTAGTACACTTTAGTATACAATCCCACTTTAGCATTACCTGAAGCTGTCAGCAGCATACTGCTGTAATTGCAGTGTGTTCTTTTCAGGGGAAAGAAGAGTATAATCATTTACCTAATTGGCATGTCTGCACATTGATGCAACTATAACAAATGACATTTATAATGATGGTTCTGAAGTTTTGCAAGACACTCAGATGTCTTCTGAATCATTAGAGCTTCCTCTTTGTTTAGAATCATTGCAGTGCACTTTGAAATCCAGATAACTGTATGCTGGAAGAAGAAACATATAGCCTGTGAAACATACAGCTTTCTTTCACTGTGAGAAAATACCTGAGAAAAACAACTTAAAGAAGGAAAGAGTTATTTTGACTCACAATTTCAGAGGTTTCAGTTCATGGTCAACTGGCTCCATTACTTTGGGTCTGAGGCAAGGCAGAACATTATGGTGGAAGGATGTGATGGAGGAAAACTGCTCACTTTATGGCAGCCAGAAAGAAGGGGGAGAGGAAGGAGGAGGGAGAGAGGGGCAGGCACAGGCAGGCAGGCCAAGAGAAGATATAACTTTCAAAAACAGTGACCCACCTCCTCCAACCAGGTTCAACTTACAGCTTATCTACCACCTCCCAATGGCTCATTCAATTATCAATCCATCAATGGATTAATCCATCGATGAGATCAGAACCTACATTATCCAATCACTTCCCAAATGTACCACCTTGGAACATTGCTGCATAGAGGCCCAAACCTTAACACATGAACTTTTGGGGAACATTTCAGATCTAAACTGTAACATCCTGATATTTCATTTATTCTGATTCTTTCTTTTTTGAGATGGGGTCCATTTGTGTTTCCTAGTCTGGCCTAAAACTCCTAGGCTCAAGCTATCTTCCTACCTCAGCCTTCCCAGTAGCTGGGACTTTAGGTGCATACCACTGCATCTGGTTTTGTTTTGATTTGTTGCATATCAGTTCCTTTTCAGTTAGACGTGCTGGGGGTTGGTGGCTCACTATTGCTTGGTTCACTTATTTTGTCACCACCTTGATTGCTGGGAGTGTTGTTCTCTGCAACAGAGCTGTGGCTGCTTTAGAAGTTGAGTGAACTTTCTGGGTATCTGATGTGTCATCCTATACTGAGAATGTCTCTGCCCCTCATCATTTTCACCTCTTCAGCTATGGATAAGCAACACACCTACCAAAGGAGCATCCTCTTTTTACAATGGCAAGACAAACAAACACCAACAGCAAAACTTGTTTAGAAATATTTTCAGATTTACAGAAGAGTTACAAGAATAGGATAAAGATAATCTAGATTCACCAGTTATTAACATTTTGCTATATTTACTTTATTGTCATTTAATCTATAGACTCTCTTCAGTTTTGTCTCTTGTTCAATAATGTAGTCTATAGCAGCTTTCCCATCGCCTCAGGAGACTTGTGATTACCAGCTTGTACCATGGTTGTTTGCACTGGGTTTGATCACTTGGTGAAGGTGGTGTCCTCTGACTTTCTCTATGATAGCATTGCTACTTTTCCTTTTGTAATCAAAAGTACTTTTGTGGGAAGGTACTTTAGACCATGCAAATATTCTGTCTTCATCAAAATTGTACTCATGAAGTTTAGTCTACAAACATGATCTTTCCTGAATGAGTTATTGTATGATGGCTGACAAATGGCGATTTTTTTTTTTTAACTACCTTCCATCAGTCTTTCCATGTTTATTTGTTGGTATTCTTCTGTGTGGAATATCTTTGCTTTCCCCTTATTCATTCACTCATGTGTTATTTTACCAATATGGATTTTATCAATACTTTTATTAAGTGAGTTATAATCTAATACTGTCTTTATTGTCTTGATGCCCATGTTTTTTTATTTTAAAAGTGACCTTTTTTTGGTGAGGTATTGGTTAATAATAGAATGGTCTTTTATTGTCTTAGTTCCTTGTTGCTTAAAAAAAGAGTCATTTAATATCTTCTTTTTCTTTTCTTGGGGCAGTTATCAATCCACCTCCTGTGGCTGGGACAGTTTCATACAATTCAAACTCATCTTCCCTTGAGCAGCCAAATGGAGGGAGCACCAGTCCTGCTTGCAAAGCCTCTTCTGGGCTTGAGCCAAACCCAGGTAAGCTCTTCAGAGGGGAAAAGAGAGGGCTGTGACTTGCCCTAGGAGCTCCATGTCTGCAAAGCACCACAAGTAAAGTAAAACCAATTACAAACTGTGCACAACCAGATTTTAATGGCTGAAAATCACTTGGTTTAGGTTTGGAACTGTGCTGTTTAGTTATTGCTATGTACCAAACTAATCCAGAATACAGTCTTAAGATCTGCAATGACTAATTAGCATAGCTCACTCATTTGATGTATTGTCTGGTAGTTGGCAGAGCTTAGCTAGTCTCACAATCTTGGCTAGGTGGACTTAAAAGTCTATCCATTGGTTGGGGCCTGTGTTCTGGGCTTCACTTGCTACAGCAGTTATATGCAAGAAACCGTTCCATATATTTCTCATCATCTTCCTGGGACTTTGGACTATGCAGAAGTGTCCTTTTTGTGACAATGGCAGAAGCACCAGAGAGCAAACAGAAACATGCAGCCTCTTGAAGCCTTGACTTGGAACTGTTTTCCCATCACTTCTGCCTCATTCTGTCATTCAAAGCAAGTCACTTGTTTGAACTCAGAGTCAAAGGGATAGAAAAATGGAGAAATGTTGCCTATTCTTTCTTGTTGGAAAAGCTGCAGTCACATGGCAAAGCATGTGGATGATAGCAGGGTAAAGAATTTGGTCATTAATGTAATCTGCCACATGGGCACAAACTTTAATCCTAGAAGCATTTTATGATCACAGAATTTTTATTATATTTTTGTGGCACTGGGGGGTTGGACCCTAGGCTTCTAATGCTTTCCTAGCCTGCTATATCCACTGGGCTATGTCCCAGCCACATAGAATGTTTAAAGGGTTGCCCTTCTGTCCACAGACTGGACATCAAACAGATCTTGGATAGGATTAAAGGTTGAAGTAAAATAAAAGCTATAGAAAAGGGAAAGAAGAAGACCTTATATGAAGTATATTTAGCATGTATGCCATTCTCTCTACCAATAAGTTAGAATACAGCTGAAGTGCTTTCTTATATTACTGTTAGTCTTTCAGGTTTGAGCCAAGACAGGTATAAACCTTATCTATAAAATATATAGTTTGCAGCATTTCCCTTGGTCAGTCATGGAGTTTGAAGATTAATTGGTCAGATGTCTGAAAATATTCTCACTTGTATCCAAAAACAACAGTGTAAGAGTTATACACAGCTATTTAGTAAGCAATATATAATAATTATGGAAGCATCTTCTGTAGACAAGGAACTTGATAATACTTTGCTCCTTTTTAACTAAAGAAGTGAAAATACTATGTGAAAGTGTGCGTGATGGGGTTTACACCTGAGGAATAAATGAGATTCAAACACCTAAAAGTTGAAAGAAATTAATTTTAAAAGTGGATGTATTTTATGAAAGTAAAAACCTGGAAAAACAAAACATGACTGTAGTAAGGGAAAACAGCCATTATGTAGTCTCATGGAAAGCGGGAAAATGTTCTCTCTGCTTTTGCATGACATTCCCAGCATGTGACATGTTGATTGCACCTACTTTATAGGCCAGGGGCACTTCGTGAGGTATTGTTTTACCTCTCCCCCACCCCAATAAGAAGCCAGGTGTGATGGCACAACTTGTAATCTCAGCAACGTGGGAGGCTGAGGCAGGAGGATCACAAGTTCAAGGCCAGCCTGGGTAACTTAGTGAGACCTTGGCTCAAATAAAAGGATAAATAATTGAAAAACTCAATTGTATAGCCCCTACCCCCACCATGGGTCCAAACTGAAGGAATGGGAAAAAAAAATTAATTATAAAGTCAGTCATTTTATAATGAAAAAAATAAATTCACCATTTTAATTATTTATCCAGAAGAAAACAATTCACCAATATATTTCAGATATGTATGTATAAGTGTATATACATGTGTGTGCATATATACATGTATATATATAATATGTGCATACATATATATATTGTAGGCTTGAGTATGTGTTTGTGTATTTTTCCTTGATTTGCAAGGAGAAATAATAGTTTAAAGTTTCAATACACAGCCCTGTGTAATTCATCAATCAAGCAGACAAATATATCAGTAAAGAGGTAGAATCCTAAAAACACAGTCACCATGCTTGAGAGTTTAGAGATCATTGCTCCTCAGAATTGGAAAATGCATGTTCTTTCCATAAAGACATTGCCCATTTGTTTTAAAAAAATTGGTTTTATTTTAGGCCATAAAGTGTCTGTCAACATTTTTGACGTTTTGGTGTCATATGGACCATATCTTCTGTGAAGAGACTGTATTAGAATTACTAGCCAATAATAATTGGTAGATTATTAGAACAACCCTTTGCATTTACAGATGAAGAAACATTTGCTTTAATAACTCATATGTCAAGTTAAAAATCATCATAGCAAATAGGAAATACTCCAAATGGATCCAGGGTTGGAAATCACTGTGACCTGCTCCCTTCTTTCCTACGTCTGCTGCCACCCATTCTCTTGATAAAGTGAGAGTCAACCTCCATATCCATCAATGCTAATAGAAAATTGGTTGGATAGTTGGCATATATTTTCTGTTTTAAACTACCCATTGTTTGTCTTTTATCGTGATTATCATAGGAGAAAAGAGGAAAATGAATGACTCTCACATTCTGGAGGAGGCCAAGAGACCGCGAGTTATGGGGGATATTCCTATGGAATTGATCAACGAGGTCATGTCTACCATCACAGACCCTGCAGCGATGCTTGGACCAGAGGTCAGCAGGGTAAACTAGGCAGCCAGCTGATAGACGCCCCCTATGGTCTCCTGGCCACTCCAGCTTTCAGAAATCGGGGTGACAATGCTTAGAGTTCACATGCTAACTTAATCTATGCTCAAGCTGGTGGTCATGGTGGGGAGGGCCGTAATTGCTGATCAAAAGGTATTCAGGGGCTGGGGATATATAGCTCAGTTGGTAGAGTGCTTGCCTCACAAGCACAAGGCCCTGGGTTCAATCCCCAGTACCGCAAAAAACAAAAAAACAAGAAAGTATTCAGTTCTTCTTGATGACTGTCATTTCCCAGGGCTACATACCAATAATTTCACATAATTGAGAAAGTTTTGTCTTGAAGATTTCAAACCCTCATAAATGTTGCAAAAATCCTGTAATAAAAATCCATAGCCCTTGGTCTAGATCCAGCAGTTTGTTAACATTACACCACATTTGATTTTCCTGTCTCTCCCTTTCTTTCTTCTGTGAATCATTTATAACCACTCCAGACTTAAAAACTGATGTTGTAATACTAACTTTTTTTTTTGCTTGTATTTCATAAGAATACGGCTAACACAGGGCTGGTAAACTACAACCTATGAGCCAGGTCTGGCCCACTTATTTTTTGGAAATATCTGTGGGTGGTTTGCCACACAACAGATTTGAATAATTAACAAAGGGGATATATTGCTTACAGAACATAAAATATTTATTATCTGTCACTTTGCTAAGAAATTTATTGACCCTTAGCCTAGGGTATAAGCCATATCCCAGTTCTCCATCTAAATTTCATCTTGCTGTTATTGCAGGATCAATGATTATGCATTGCATCTAGTTATGTCTTAATTCTTTTTTTTGTGTGTGTGTGTGTGGTGCTGGGGATTGAACCCAGGGCCTTGTCAAGCACTCTACCAACTGAGCTATATCCCCAGCCCTGTCTTCATTCTTTAGTTTCCTTTAATTTAAAACAATTCTTCAGCCTTTTTGTCTTTTGAATTGTTGACATTGTTGATGAGTCTTGGTCAATTGCTTTGCGTAATGTCCCTCTGTTTGGATTTGTCTGATTGTTAACCAGTGGTTTGATTGATTCAAGCAGAGCACTTTTGGTAAAAGTACTGCTGTCTTCTCATTGCTTTGCACCCAGGGGCAGGGTGACTTAAGAGATTTTTTTTTACAGCTTCCAAGAAATGAAGAGATG
Organism: Glaucomys volans; assembly: GCA_020662805.1. Taxonomy (NCBI): domain Eukaryota; kingdom Metazoa; phylum Chordata; class Mammalia; order Rodentia; family Sciuridae; genus Glaucomys; species Glaucomys volans. The sequence continues at coordinate 781,809 of JAJEJO010049716.1, forward strand.
GTTTGGACATCATTTTATAAACAATTTTATGACTTTTAGTGTGGCTGTGTTAGATTCAAGTATTAATTTTTACTTTGCTGTATTTCCCAGGGTATTTGTTTTATGGTGTTGAGGATAATTCAGAAAACTGGAATGTCATAATAAAAAGATCTCATCCTAAAATTACTCCTTCCATTTTCCTCTAGATATTTAGTATGTGGGGACTAAAAACTCTAGTTCCTTTCCTATACTTGTCTATTGGGGATTTAGTAACTTCACAGATTAGCTGAGTTTAGTTTTTCTCAGCTGTGAAGTGGGGATTCTATCAACCATTTCAAAATCTGTTGTGTGGATTTAGTAATATACCAGAGCTGGCTTGTACTGGCATGAATAAGAAAATTGTTAAATTTTCAGGAGTTTTGTAAGCTGGTTGTTAAACATCTTGGTAGCTTGAAATTAGCTATTGCAGCACCTGCGTACCTGGACAGCCAGCTGTAGGCCAATGAAATAAGCAAGTTCTGCCAGTTAGGACTTTTCTTCCCCGAGGAGCTCTTTTGTTGAACGTTTGTCTGCATACTACCAGGTGGGTTATATAAGATGGGAGTGTACAGTGCTGGCTGAGGTTGTGCCGCCAGCTATGGTTAGTGTGGTTCAGAACATATTCCTCTGGGAGAAACTGTCCTCCAAAAAGAGATGCAAGAATGTAAGTGTGATTGCTACTTGGCCTTTAATGAGAATTTGAGATACATTATCTCAGAGAGTCTTTAAAGCTCAGCTAGGTGAGATTCCTTAGGGGCTGGCAAACCATAGCCCAGAGACTAGATCTCATCTGTTTTTTTTTTTTTTTTTTTTTAAATAAAGTTTTATTGACTATTCTATAGCTGGATTTTTTTTTTTTTTTGCAGGGGGGGTGGGGAACTGGGAACTATACCTGCTTTCACACTTCAACAGCAGTTGAGTAGTGAAGACAGAAGAGACCCTATGACTCAAAATGTCTAAAATATTTTCTCTATGTTGCTTTATAGAAAAAGTTTGTTGATACCTAATTCTATACCAAATAACATCCTTGTACATATAGAGTTCTCAACTTTCTTATAATACAATGCTTTACCAAACTTTTCTGCCTTTATAACTTGTGGTGTGTATGTGCATATGCATGCATTGTGTTTAGGACCCTGAAAATCTTAATAGAACAAAGAAGAGGAAGAGGAGGAACTTTCTTCTTCTTATTTTTGTTTTTGGTGTAGTATTGGGGATTGAAACCAAGGCCTTGTACATGGTAGGCAAGCACTTTTCCTCTGAACTGTAATCTATGCATAACCCCAGTCCTTTTTGTTTTAAGTTGCCCCATCTGGCCTCAAACTTGGGATCCTCCTGCCTCAGCCTCTGAGTAGCTGGGATTACAGGTGTGAGCCATTGCACCCAGCTTAGATATGTTCTGAGACAAGCTTTGATATGTTCTGGCCTCACTGTCTTATGACAATAACTGTTTTTTTTTTTCCCCCATGTCTTTTGCATCCCAGACCAATTTTCTGTCGGCACATTCAGCCAGGGATGAGGCAGCAAGGCTGGAAGAAAGGAGGGGTGTAATTGAATTTCATGTGATTGGTAATTCCCTGAACCAGAAACCAAACAAGAAGATCCTGATGTGGCTGGTTGGCTTACAGAACGTGTTCTCCCATCAGCTGCCCCGAATGCCAAAAGAATATATCACACGGCTTGTCTTTGACCCGTAAGTTGAGCTTTGCTCTTCCTTTTTCTTTAATTCTTTTAAAATGAAGGAGTAGTTCCTCTTAGATAGTGAAAGTCAGCCCTAGCCACCCACTGAATCTTCTTGTCGCCTGTCACACTGTGGATATAGGCTATATCAAGTTAATCTTCACATCAAAAAGCACTATGATTAATTTTTCAATAATATGTAAATGTTAATAATAATGAAGCTTTATATTTTAAATTGCTGTTGACTATCCTGTGCTCCATTCATGAGAGTAGTGAGAGAATATACCCAATAAGAGGTCGTCTTCCTTTTTTCACCATCAAAGCATTTTGGTTTTGGTGATTTAAGTGGGTTCTATTGTTGCCAAGGTCTGTAAAAACTGGGAAAATCATTGGGATAGAAGACAGATTAACTTTTAAAATCCATTGCTTAAAGATATGTGCGCGCGCGCACACGCACACACAAATTAAGCTTCTCTAATTGGATGTGTTTTAGTATATATAGCCCAACAACACATATGGACTATAATACATGCATGTGATAATTAAAGAGTGATGCTTTACAGAGAGAAGGTCTGATAAAATTCTGTGTGAGGGTTTGGCTCTCATACATGTGGATTTTGTGTTCTTTTCCATAATGTTTCTGATGTTTTTCAGTAAGAACAAATTCTTCAGAAATACATGCCATGTTTGGCCATGACATGCGCTGATCCCTGACCCTCCACTGGGAGTCCCCTGGGTATTAGGTGTACCAGTTTCAGAACACCTCTGCACATTCTGTTTTTCATTTGTAGACCTCACACACTTCTAAGGGGACTTGCATCTGGTTCTAGAGGCAACTCTGATGAAGTCTTGTGCAGTCAGGCTTGCTCTAAAAAGTCTAGGTGAAAGGATGGTCTAGTGAAGATAGTGGCTAAATGAAGGAAGTTTCCATAGAAACTCAAGGCAAACCCACTTCTTGGTTAGTTAATAAAGAATGCCTCAAAAAGTATATTTATTACTAAGATAGGTAAAACTTTGACTTAATCTTATTCTTTCAGGAAACACAAAACCCTTGCTTTAATTAAAGATGGCCGTGTGATTGGTGGTATCTGTTTCCGTATGTTCCCATCCCAAGGATTCACAGAGATTGTTTTCTGTGCCGTAACCTCAAATGAGCAAGTGAAGGTAAGGGAAACCCAAGGTCTTAGAAAACAAGCAGAATGTGGGGCTTCTCACTAAAGCTGTGGAGCTTGGGAGAAGTTCTCTGTGCCATGGCCAGAGGAAGTTCAAAGTGGAGTTCAGGACTTTTTTGAAGAGTCCTCTCACTGTGAGTGGATGTGTATGAGTGCACGTGTGAGGAGAGTAAACTGTTCCATGTACCAATAAGTAGGGTTATCCAAGGCTTTGTTGGACCTTGGACCAAAGCACACTTCACAACCCAGTACTGAACTTAAGTGTCAACGTATAGTAAATGAAGAGGCGTTTGAAAGCAAATTTCAATTTTATAATTAACTTTTATACACAACACGCACATGTGTGCATGCACCCAAACACCTGTCAATGCTGAAACACCAGAAAGGATATGGTTGATCTGGATTAGGAAGACGATTTAAGCAGCTTACACTTGAAAAAAATTCTTATGCCCTTTCCCCTAAAGGGGACAAGGACTAAAGAAATTCTGATATAGAAAGTCATGAAAAATCTGAGTATAGTATTCCTATTCATGTAGAGTTTGGATTGTGTTGGAATGTTTTTGTTTTTTTTCCCCCAATTGTTCCAAGAATAGGCCCCTCTTCCCTGGAAACTTTGGCTGTATTTTTATTGGTATTATAGTCTGGTCAGAATAAACTAGACTCCCTTTGGGCAGGCAGAAAGAGCTCTCCTTTAGACCCTGTCATGTGCTGCTCTGTTGTTTTTAGGAAAAGGAAATCAGAAAATGTATCCTTAGAAGAGTGTTCATTTGGTGTTTTGGAAGCCCTAAAGAATATCATGGAAAAATATCATGGATAGTGGAAAGATAAGCAACTCAGAATTAGATAATTGCCAAGAAAACTTATTAGAAAGTCTCCATAATGTTATCCAGCCAAAGCATACTGCAACCTGCAGATAGAGGCTATAGATGTGCTTTAGGATTTTCTAGTGACTGAATTAAAAAAAAGCAAGTGGGAACAGGTGAGATTAATTTTTAAAATTTATTTTACTCAGTATGGAATAATTGTCGAGACTATTTACATTCTTTGTTTTGAATTTAGTCTTTGAATTCCAGTGTGTGTGTCACATGCCTCTCATTTTGGCCTAGTCACATTTCAGGTGCTCAGTAGGCACATGTGGGGAGTGGTTCCACATATTGCATACTGCAGGTCTAAGAATATGTCATTTGCAAAAACCAAACATGAATCTCTAGAAGGAATCATTCTCTAGTTGAGGCTTCCAGTCACTGCTGTTGGCACTTTTGCTTTTATTAACAGCGGTACTATCTAGTCATAGTGCCAATTATAGTTGCTGTGATGTATTTAATCTCATGAAGCTCAAGTGGAGCCTTTTGTCTTTGACTCCTAGCACTAAGCATCAAAGGGCAAATGCAATTCGATGGTCTGACATTCATCATCCTGACTGGGGAAGGTGAAGTCCCAAATGTGCTGGAAATTGTTCTCTGGTGATTTTTCAAGGAATTCTGACAGCATGTCTTTAGATGGCATTACCACTGTCTTTATCATTTTTACCCTTTGACAAAGTGAGAAATATCCATATATTTCCAAATGTCCAGAGTTTAAGACCTTACTTAAATAAAAATTTGACTTTTCAAAGAGATAAGACTTGAAAAATATACCTTTGGTTTTCCATTTCAGAAAGATTGCATAATTTTTGTCTTCAAAGATAGCAATTTCTTGTTTGGAAAGGTTGATTAAGGTTGACTTGGACATTTTTTTTTTAGGAAGAAACCAGAGGGAAACTGAAGTATTTAATGTGAATTGGATACTTTGTCTTATTTCTTCCCAGAAGGGCAATTTATTTTTTTTCCCCAAACCATGTAATTTTCTAAAGACTTAAAGGAAGGTAGCCAAACATCACAAACTCAGTAGAAAAAACTAGAAAAAAAAACCCCACTTAAATGACTTAGAAGTACAATTTTAGAAAATGATTAGTTTTTCAAAAGTGAAAAGAATGGATGAATAAAATTTTCTTGTGCAACAAATTAGAACAAATAAAAAAGTTAGAAAAATATATATGAGAAAACACTAGAGACTACTTGCTGTTTAGTAGGAATAGTAATGGAAGAGATAGTTCTTCCCATACAGGGTTTTTTTTGTTTTGTTTTTCCCCATTGGTACTGGGGATTAAATCCAGTGCTTAACCACTGAGGGTTGGTGCCCATTGGTAGTGGGGATTAAACCCAGTTCTTTTAATTTTTTATTTTGAGACAGGGTCTTACTAAGTTACATACGGTCTTGCTAAGTTGACTAGGGCCTTGCTAAGTTGCTGAGATTGACCTTGAACTTGGGATCCTCCCAAGTGGCTGGGATTACAGGTATGTGCCACCATGCTTGGTTGAATAAATTGAGATTTCAGCAATTGTTTAATATAGCAAATGTTTATTTAATATAGCAAATGCTTATTGGGGGTGTTCTAAGTGGTAAAGTACCCCTGGGCTCCACCCCAGTACTGAAAAAATATGATGATAATAATTTTTGTTATATAAGTCATGCAAAATGCATTTTTATATAAAGCTAAAACTCTTGGTTAAATGTTCCTTTAAAAGTCATCTTCAGTCATTTTGGACAATCAGGCTTATATACCAAATCCTACGAATACATTGAGTTACATTTGTATGTGAATTTATCTTGCCCAAAGTGCACAAGGTAACATTTGAGAATTTACTTGGAATTCCTCACCTGGCTTAGATACTTTGTCATATAAAAGCCATTTGGATTTCTTATTATATGTAACTCAAAAATTATATCACTTACACTGTTATTTACTACAATAAACATTTAAGCAAGCATTGACGTTACCAAGTGGATTTGGAAAGGAATCCTGTTGATGACAGTTAAAAATACAGGCATACAAACAAGGGAAATAGTTTTGGGGTTAATATCTAAATATTTGCTTGTAATAGCTTTGTTTCCAGTGTCTTCTGTAATGGAGGTGATATTTACCTGTGAGTCACGATACGTGACACAGAGGAGGTTCACGTTAAAAAACATGGCCTCTACTCACAAGCAATTTGGAGTGGGGAAAATTTCTTTGTAGAGATGACAAACTAGTTGCCACTGGTGTCAAACATCTTGTGCAGGTTGTGAGAAACTACCATCATTGTTCTTTTAGAGCAAAATTAATTGAAGTTTAGAGTAAAGAGGAGAAAATTCATAGTTCTATTAACTCTTTTTTTTTTTAATACCAGGGATTGAATCCAGGGGCACTTTACCACTGAGCCATATCCCCAGCCCTTTTTCATACTTTATTTAGAGACAGGGCATCTCTAAGTTGCTGAGACTGACTTTGAATTCACAATCCTCCTGCCTCAGCCTCCCAAGCTGCTGGGATTACAGGCATGCACCATTGCATCCAGCTTCTATTAACCCTTTGCAAGCTGATACATATAACAAAATCATAGCTGTCTTGCATCAACTACCTCTGCAATGACCTGAGTTTCATCAGGGGACATATTTTTCATTTTTAATGAATTTCAAGATACTACATTGCATATGCATGTTTCCCCATGACTAAACAACTCTTCCCTTTCCTCTAATTTTTACCTTTAAAAATAAATTTTAGCTGGGCACACTGGCACATGCCTGTGATCCCAGTTGACACTGGAGGCTGAGGCAGGGTCGAGAGCACTTTAGGAAGACTCTTAGGAACTTAGTGAAACCCTATCTCAAAAAGAAAAGAATTGGGGGTGTTCTAAGTGGTAAAGTACCCCTGGGCTCCACCCCAGTACTGAAAAAATATGATAATAATAATTTTTGTTATATAAGTCATGCAAAATGCATTTTTATATAAAGCAAAAAGTCCTACCCCCATCTCACTATTGTGAACTTTGTATTCATCCTTCTCAGTACTTCTCTTTTGATTCAATACATTGTAATGTACCTGCACGTATCAGATGACAGTGTGTTTTGTTGTTTACATAAATGGAATTATCTTAACATTACATCATAGAGGTCTTTCATTGTATACATGTGGTTATTTAAATTTATATTTAGATTAATTAAGTTAAATTTACAGTTGAATTCCTCAGTCACTCAAGTACACAGTAGCCACCTGTGACTAATGGCTGCCATATCGGATAGTAAAAGAACATTTGCTGAATAAATTTTTTTTTTCCATACTGGGAATTGAGATCAGGACCGCATACATGTTAGGCAAGCACTTTATCACTGAGCCACATCCCTAGCTCATAAAGAACATTTCCAGCATTTCAGAAATTTCTACTAGTGATGATATAGAGCTGTTTTATTTTCTATAGATATTTTATAAGGCAGATGCATCATAATTTAGGTAATGATTTCCTATGAAAGACATTTATGTTTACATTAATTTTCTATCACTAACAGTGCTGTTTGAAATGTTTTATAGACATGAAGAATTGAATTGCTGTATGAATGAATATGGCCAATCTAAATTATTTTTAGATTGCCCTTTCAATGGGCCTTTGACTCTACATTTTCACCAGTGATGTTGGAGAATATCATTTCCCCTTATCCTTTCTGACAACCTTAAAGATATTTACATGCAGTTACTGAAATATTTCATTTTATGGTGGAGTGCTCTGATTTCTGTGCTGTTGGGCATATTTGTTTCTTTACTGGTAATAATTGTTACTTGTTCCTATCCTTTGACAATGTTTCATTTAGACTGGTCCCCCCCCCCCCACCTCAGCGTTTGGTATTGATCTTGTAGAAGATAATTATGTATTCTTGTTATTAAGTCTTATCATTTGTGTTTCATTTATGGTATCTTAACGAAGTGTAAGGATGTGAAGGTGTACTTAATATCAGTCTCTCTCTTTGTACTTTTGCATTTTATATTTTCTTTTTTTCTTTTTTGGAACTGGGGATTCGACTCAGGGGCACTTGACCACTGAGCCATGTCCCCAGCCCTATTTTGTATTTTATTTAGTGACAGGGTCTCACTGAGTTGCTTAGGGCCTCGCTAAGTTGCTGAGGCTGGCTTTGAACTTGCGATCCTCCCGCCTCAGCCTCCTGAGTCGCTGGGATTGCAGGCGTGTGCCACCGTGCCCGGCTGCATATTATATTTTCTTTAAGAAGCCTTTTATACCCTTATGTTATATAATCTCTTTTCAGACACATATAAACACACACACACACACACACACACACACCCACACACGTTTACTGCAGTAAGTAGGGACTGAGCCCAGGGCTTTGGTAGGCAGATGGTCTGCTACTGAGCTGCAGCCCCAGCATGTTTTTGTCTTTGTTTTTGTGTTCTGGGAATTGAACCCAGGATCTTGCATGTGTTGGGCAAGCACTCTACATCCCAGCCCTTTTTATTTTGAGTTAGTGTCTAACTGTATGGCTCAGGCTGGCCTTGACCTCCTGATCCTAATAACCTCAGTCTTCTAAGTAGCTGGGATTATCATGTGCCACAGTGCTGTATCCTATGTATTTTTGTAATACTTTTGTAAAGGTGTATTTTACCTTAGATTTCAAATCCATCTCCTTCCCAGGTCCTTCCTTTGACAACCTCTTTTAAGGCCTCGCTTAAACCTCTTATCTCCTTCTATCCTGTCTTCTCATCCCCTTAATTATTGTATGGTCCTTTTTACTGTTATAGATACAAATATATCATTATTTTTCAGAATTGCACAACAGGTATATAATGTTGAGACTCCTACAAGTCACATATATAATCTTAAAAATTCATGTAAAAATGTAAAAATTCATGTTACAAAGAGTAAAAATAAACAGGCAAAATTATTTTTATACTATTTATTTAAACTGCTATGTCCAAAATAGTGCAATATCAGGATGTAACAAATACAGAGTATTAATAGTGACGGTTTTCTTCCTGTGTATTTTATACTTCTAGTGCATCTCAATTTGGATTAGTCACATTTAAGTCACTCCATGGGGCTAGTTGCTCCCATATTGAACATTGCAGCTATCTACTGTAAGCATGTGTTTATGTTTATCTTCCCCATCTTACTGTCTTCTCCTTAAACAGAGATATTGCATTCATTTTTTTAATTCAAACAGTGTTTCAGTAATGTGATATGTTTGTGAAAAGCTAAAGTGTATTTGGATAACATCAGTAATACAAGAGGGAGATGATACTGTCTTCCTGTGTGCTGGACAGAGCATCGCCCAATCACCATTATGCTTGGTCCAAGGATTCATGTTTAAGGAAAGTCCTGAAAAAGTGATTAGGTTGATGAGGGGGTCTTCAATTGTGCCATATGAGGAACGATGACTGTAGCTTTGATGGTGCTTTGCTTGGGGCTCAGGAGATGGTGGTCGGCATGAGTGGGAGAGTATATGCTTCAAGGGCTTGAAGAGCTAGCTGTTTAAAGCAGAAATGAGTCTTTGTAACTCAGAGTAGATCGAAGGCCAGTTGGAAATAATGAGGGACCAGATCCCAGATAAATGTTAGGAAAGTCTTTGTGCCTGAAAATAAGTTGATCCTCTCAGAACCAAAGCATAACGCTGCATTGAAGGTATTCCAGCAGATTACCTACCTTCTTCTTCTAGTTTCACATGGGAAGGGGAGTTAGACTCCATGGTTTCCAAAGACCCTTCTGTCCTCGAAGTGCTGTGGTTCTGTGAGACCATACCTTTGAGCACTTTTGGGTCCTTTCATGTGAAGATATTTATTTGTGGATGTTTTCATCTTTTTTTAGGAGATTTTAAAACAATCCCAACATAACTTGTACTTTCTTATATTTTTCATATTTAAACCACTTATTTATTCAACATTGTTCACTGTTTTTTGTTGTTTCCTTGTGTTCTCTGGCAGACTCAGATATTCTGGGCTTCTTAGAACTTGCTTGGAAAGGTCTGATAAGACCCACTTGAAAATTTTGTGTATTTGATGATACAGTTTTTTAGATGAGTTGTTGATGTGTGGTACACTACAGATACTTGGATTAATAAATATTCTAGTGAAGATCAGAACATTTCATTTACAAACCTCTTTTCATCAAAGGTTCTCAGGTACTTTAAAGAGTAGGCAGAAATTCCTAACATTTACTCCAAAAACTTTTATATTAATACTTAAGTAATATTTATTTATTTATTTATTTATTGATTGATTGATTGGTACTGGGGATTGAACCCAGGGGCACTTGGCGACCACTGAGCCACATCCCCAGCCCTATTTTGTATTTTATTTAGAGACAGGGTCTCACTGAGTTGCTTAGGGCCTCGCTAAGTTGCTGAGGCTGGCTTTGAACTCGAAATCCTCCTGCCTCAGCCTCCCAAGTGCTGGGATTACAGGCGTGCGCTACCACGCCCGGCTCAAGTAATATTTAGACATAAACTAGCAGCTTGCAGCCTTGATGTGTTATTTTTCCTCCTTTCCTTCCCCCCGCCTTCCCTCCCTCCCTGCCGCCCCCCATACTGGGGGTTGAACACCAGAGCCTCACACACTCACACATCATTCTAGGTCTAGGCACATGCTCTGCCACTGAGCTGGACCCCCAGCCTTTGGTGTGTTATTTTCAAAAAAGAAAAAGTTGGACTTTCAAATGCTGATTTTTATCTCAACTCAAGAATTTTGAATTACGTTTTACAGCTCCAAGTTCATAAATGCAAGTCAATGTTATATTTCTTTAAGGAAAGGCCCTATTTGGTAAAATATATCAAAATTTGAATTCCTGAATTTGCCAACATTTCCTGACAAGCTTGTAGGAATTTCCTTTCTCCAGAACCTAAACATATTTGTCTGTATACTAACTTCCACATAGGGCTATGGAACACACCTGATGAATCATTTGAAAGAATATCATATAAAACATGACATCCTGAACTTCCTCACATACGCAGATGAATATGCAATCGGATACTTCAAGAAACAGGTGTGTTTCTAACTACCCAACATTGTTCTGTCTTTCATTTTCTTAAAATGCTTCAGGTAGTGCTCATCCAAGTAAGTATTTTTTCCTTCAGTGTTTCCTATTTGTAATAAGGATTTTTATTTTGTAAGCCATATGCCAGGAGTAAGCTTCAGACTGGACTAGAAGCCGTAACAGAGAAAGAAAACTACATAACTACTTATTGAGTGAATGAATAAATGTCCTCTGTAAATGAAGCATCATGTTGTATCCTGATACTCTAAAGTATGGTATCCCCAGACTAGGAGACACTCAGTTCTGGGTGTGTAGACTTTTCCATGATTAAGGAAATGGATTCAAATCTAAGGAAGGTGCTTCCATTTATGACAGCAGAGAGGAAGTCCCAAGATTTATTACAGGACTGTAGACAATCTTGGTTCTACAGCCTGTACCAAGTGAGGAGCTTGTGCGTCATCTTAGAACCCCTGCCCTGTACTGGGGCTTGAACCAGGATTACTCTACCTCTGACCTACATACCCAGCCCTTTTATTTTTCATTTTGAGACAGGGTCCAGCCAAGTTGCCAAGGCTGGCCTTGAACTTGCAATCCTGCCTCAGCTTCCCGAGCAGTCAGTTATGATTCTCAAATGACTTGTCTGTGGGAATAGCAAGGTGGTGCACACCTTCAACCCCAGCATCTCGGGAGGCTGGGACAGGAGGATTGCAAGTTAAAGGCCAGCCTCAGGAACTTAGGCCCTAAGCAATTTAGTGAGACCTTATCTCAAAATGAAAAATAAAATGGGCTGGGGATATGGTGGCTCAGTGGTAAAGTGCCCCTAGGTTCAATCCCCAGTATCAAAAAATAAACAAATGGCTTGTCTTTGGTCCTCTTCGAGAATGATTGCAATAGTTACTTGGAATGTAAGTCTGTGCTGACAGATGAGATACAGTATCATGGGTGATAGTTCTGAAGTCCAAGTTTTTTATGCAAATTATTAAAATAGACACCTTGAGGAAAATTATGTTTACTTTTGAGGTATTATTTATAAAATTCATTATATACCCTCAGCTCTCTTGTTATTATAGCCTAAACTATGTAAACGCATATATTGCAAACCATGAATATCACTGAATCAGCTGTATATTGTGGTGGTCTGGAAGGTTTTCATCTGAATAGATTTCATGTCTTTAATATCAAGGTTCTAATTGCCTCCCCCCACCCCCTTTAATGGTGTTGGGGATTGAACCCAGAACCTCTCTCTTGCTGGAAAGGTGCTTTACCACTGAGCCACATCCCAGCCCTTTTTTATTTGAGACAGGGTCTCACTAAACAGATTAGGGCCTTGCAGAGTTGCTGAGGCTGGCCTTGAACTTGTGATCTTCCTGCCTCAGCCCCTTGAGCTGTTGGGATTATAGGTGGGCATCACTGAGTCTGGCTAACTGCTGTAGTTTTTTATAAGCTTTTCTTTTCAAATTTAGATCAATATTACTGATTTTTTAAGAATCCTAGCACTCCCCACCCCCAACTACTTTTGGGGGTAATTTATTGCAATTGTATTTATATTGTAATTCAGTGTAAAATTAAACCTAATTTTTAGTTAATTCCCATTTCATTTCAGAATGCTAAATGTATGTTTTATTATTAGGGCCATAATTTTATGTTGTCTAGCTTGTCTAGCTTCCTATTTGCACTCTTTGGTTTCTGATTTTTTTTTTTTTTAACAGAACACTCTTTTTTTCCCCTTTTTTTAAATATAGTTTTTAGATGTTGATGGACGTTTATTCTATTCATTTATCTTTATGTGGTGCTGAGAGTCGAACTCAGTGCCTCACATGCTAGGCAAGCGCTCTACCACTGAGCCACAACCCCGGCTCTGGTTTCTGATGTTTTTGAACTTCATGGGGGGTTTTCACGCTAAGCTCCTTCATCGTAGGGCAGTGGGACCTTGAAGAGAGCTTGTCCTGCTTCCTTGCCCAGGGCCTGGTACATAGTAAGCACCTAATAGATATTTAGTGCACAGTGTCCATATGAATGAATTTATTTACTTTGTAGGGTTTCTCCAAAGAAATTAAAATACCTAAAACCAAATACGTGGGCTATATCAAGGATTATGAAGGCGCCACTTTGATGGGATGTGAGCTAAATCCCCGAATTCCATACACAGAATTTTCTGTCATTATTAAAAAGCAGAAGGAGGTAAGTAGGGTGACCTGTATTCCTTCCAGCCAGCCAGCCAGCCTTCATTGGGTGGGTTCCTTTCACTGGGGTCTGCATGTTGTGGGGGTACTGTATGCTGTAATCTCAGTTTGCCATGGGTCATTTGTCTCCTTTTTAGGCCACTTTCTTGAGAGGCTCAGTGCTGGTTCAGTTGGTGTAAATTACGATGGCATACTTTAATTTCGTCTTCCAGAGCCTTGTCTGTTCTGCCCTCCATCTTCCTGTTTAATTTTAACTGTCTGCTTTCATCCCAAATGAAATCTCTCGAGGCCATTACTGATATTTTAGCCCTCTTGCCGGGTGTCTTCATCCACACACAACAAGCCATTTCTGCTTCTGTTTAAGTTTCTCCTTTGAACCTATCCAGCACTGGTTTGATCCACCTGTTTGGATTTTAATTATTCATCTTACATAGGCATTTATCTTTTTTTTTAAGTGCACTTTTAAAAAATTTATATTTAATATTCTTTTAGATGTTGATAGACCCTTATTTTTATTCACTTAGTTATATGTGGTACTGAGAATCGAACCCAGTGCCTCACACATGCTAGGCAAGCGCTCTACCACTGAGCCACGACCGCAGTCCCTGGGCACTTTTCTTAGCCTGTATTAAACTGTCCTTTAACATTGCATGTTCTGAAGGCGTAACCTTCTCAGTATTTAGTGATTTGTTATACGATATCGGAATGACATCTTCTATGAATTAAATGGAGCAGTAAAGGGAAGGGCTGATAGATTTGAGCACATGATAATTTTCAATTTCTCTAAGGCAGAATGAAAACAACATGAAAGGAGTGCAATTGGGGAAGCACATAAAGGCCATTTATTAAATGAATGAATGAACTTTGTGTTAAGCCCATGTCCTTGCTTCCCTCAGTTTGTTTGGGTTCAGAAAACAGTCTGTGGCTGTGTCATCCCACATCAGTTTCACTCCATACTTCTGCTATTGATTCTGGTGCACTCTGCTCTAACAGATCACCAAAGAAAGACATCTGTCTTAAACCCGTCTTCGTTTTCTGTTTTCTACTAACATCCTTACTTCCAAATCTTGTGTACATGTCGGGCATGACTCTCTCTGGTGCCTGGTAGTTATTCATTAATGTTCTCATTTTATTTAAGGTGGTTCAAACTCATTCTTAGGCAATTTTTGTTTTAATTAGAAAATAAAAACTACTTTTTTGCTTCTCGGTGGAAGATGTCAGTCTGATAGAGGCTTTCAAGAAAGGGCCCTTGGAGGAGTTAAGAAAGTGCTGCAGGCTCCTCTCTGCCTGCCTCTGAAGAGCTGGCTTTCCTCATTGTTCTCGTGGGGCCTAATGAGCAGGTCTGGATTCTGCAGCACTTTGTTTGCATCAGAGGCTTCGGGCCAACTCCAGCCCTCACTGCACTGTCAGCTGCGCTTTCCTCAGTCCTCTTCCCTGTGGCACCGGTTCACCCCCCAGTGTCAGCTGAGAGCAGGATTCCCTTGGCAGAGTCTGCACATTCACGCAGTATGTGATCTGTTGGCCCTTGCCACCTAGGGACAGCCAGCTGCACAGAGCTGTTTTAGATGGCCAACAAAGCACTCAAGCTTTTAGAAGGCAAGGCTGCCTCCCCCTTCTTTTTCTCCCCTCTTCTTGGCTCCCTTCTCCCTCCCTCTTTGCCTCCAGCCTTTTCTCACACATCCCATTGAATGGATGTTGGAGGTTGGGAGCTGTTAACCTAGTTCTTTTAAAAGAGATCTGAAGTCATCATAATAATCTATTTGGATATACATGCAGATGGAGTATCCCTTATCCAAAATTCTTGTGACTAGAAGTGCTTCAGGTTTTGGAGTTTTTCAGATGTTGGAATATATGCGTTGACATCACCCATTGAGCATTCCTAATCTGAAGATCCAAAATCTGAAATGATCTAAAGTCCAAAACTTTTTTACTATGAAAAAATGTTTATGGTAGCAAAAAAATGGTATATGCTGAGGAGTTTGTTGCTTCCAAAAGAGGACAAGAGCAGAGTAAGTTGAAGTCATTAGTGGAGATGGAGAGAAGAATCTAGCAGAGTTGACAGGTGGACCAGAGTGGAGTGTCAAGTACTACTTCATGAGAGCTGACTCCAAAGGCAAGTTGGGGTCCATAGGAGCCTCTTTTCACATGAGATGGCTTTGTGTGCGATCATTTTGAACTAGATATCCTGGTAATTGAGTCAGGATTGGATTCTTTAACTTGTTTCTCTTTGCCTTTTTACAAATGGCTTTCTAGAAGATGTTAAATGACAGGAGTGGTCACATTATGTTTCCTATTGGACAGCACTGATCTTGATTTACCAGGAATATACTTCTACTAGCCCCATTCGTTTTATGAAGTTGTTTAACCGTTAGGATTTCATATTCATGCTGCAGTAATTACCAGCCATATGTTTGAAATAAAGCAGTTAGGAACTAGAATTTTTGTTTTCCTTTGCGAATTCAGTTAGTGACTTTTAATGTTTTGTTTTTTTTTTTTCCAACATTTATTTGTGATATGTTCAGGGTGATGATTTTTGAGGTTCTTGTTTTTAAAAGGAGACTGCAATGCCTTGGAACTAGTTACCTGAGGATGTCAAGAATCATTTTACAGAATAAAACATCTCAGAATTCTGGAATCAGCCATGGTGGCTCCTGTCATGGTTGTGTTGCATAACAGACAGTATTTTATAGCTGCTTTTTTGGAAGCAAACAGTATAGGTTGGGGTTCAACCTTGAGAAGTTTAAATAATAGTAAGGCTATAACTATTCCCGGCTTTTGGGACTTTTTGAGGCCTGTTCATCTCCTTCAGTCTCGAAAGAGCAATTCCTTGCTGAGGGATGTGCAGAGGCCCTGTCACTTGACTGGGTTATGAATGCCCAGGGCTGCTTTCCTGTAACTCTGACAGAGCTCCTCAGAGAAGCCAGGCAAAATAATTGGCATTTATGCTAAAGATGACAAGTAGGCCTTAGGGGCGGCGTGTTCTCTCAATATTGGCTTTTCTAGATGGTGGGGAACTAGTCATTCAAAGATGGTTGTGTAAATGTCACCAAAGGACCACGATATAAAACGATGTTTTCATTTCTTACCTGCTAATAGCATTCACCCTTTCCTACCATTTTGTTTCATAAAAAAGACTTCGTTAGGAAACCGTTTCCTTAGGCCGATTGACTTGAACTATATTATCACACTTCTTTCACTAACCACATGTTCTTCCTGTGCTTTACAGATAATTAAAAAGCTGATAGAACGAAAACAGGCCCAGATTCGTAAAGTCTACCCTGGACTTTCATGTTTTAAAGATGGAGTTCGACAGATTCCTATAGAGAGCATTCCCGGAATTAGTATGTATAGACCTTCTTTAAATGCAACATCTTTTGGTAACACCTTGAGTTGTTTGAAACAGTTTCACAGTGTAGTAATTTGAAAAGGCTTTGTTGCCCTTCTGTCTCTATGAAGGCCGCAAAAGCTTTCCTGTGAATGTCTTTTCTCCTCTCCTAATTCAAAGAAACCAGAGTGCCCTCTTGCTAGAGCTGTTCATATCCACCTTTTGTTGAGAACCTGCCATTAGTGACACAGTGCTAGGCACCATACAGATGCACCCCTGAAGGAAGGAAATTCTACTGTTAACACAGGAGGAAACAGACTCCCGGAATGATGATTTCTTTTAACATTAAGTTAACATAGTCAACACTTTAACATTCTATTAACATAGTCAGATGATCAGAATTAGAGACAAGACCATTCTGATCTCCTTCAGACATCTTGCTGTTTGTACCAAGTCTTATTACTGTGGTCATTGAGCTGCATAGATCTGTGCTTGACTACATTAGTTTCCTCAAAGTTTAATTCAGATTATTTTCCATGTGTCATGGAAATTATATAATTGGTTACAAGTCTCTTATTTTACATTAATTTTCCTAAGGTTCTTGTCTGTTTGTTAGAGATGAGTTGTATTAGGTTTTTGTAGATTAAAAGCTATTGAATATCATTTGGCATTCTTACTTAGTTCAAATCCATGTTCATGTAATATACTGAAGATGGGATAAATAAAACAAACTAAAACAAACTAGAATTCTCCAGAAAAATTAAGGACGTATTTGGGCAAGATTACTTAATCACATCTACCATATAGAAATTCTTACTTTTACTGTTAAACCCAGAAATTCAACTTTCCTGTGTTGCCCTCGTTAATGGCATAATAGCTACTTATATCATGAATGCAGCCATGTTCCAAGAATCCTATTTCCTTTTTTTTTTTTTTTAAGTTTAAGTACAACTAAAATAGTTGTACGTGGACACAATACCTTTTTTTATTTTTATGTGGTGTTGAGGATCGAACCCAGGGCCTCATGCGTGCTAACTGAGCACTGTACCACTGAGCCACAACCCCAGCCCATATTTCCTTTTTTATACTGCTAATCTCAAAAGGGATAACATCTCCTGATTTTTAGAGTTCTGATTTATAGCTTGATAAACTCAAGGGGCAAGACATTAAGCAACATATTTAGGGTAAGTGAGTGTTTAAGGAGAGAGCAGGAAATCAAATCCAGATCCATGGGTCCCCAGGATGTCTATAGTAAACCATCTCACATTACAAGCAGGATCCTGGCCAAATACAAGAGAAACCAGAGCAGGGTTTGTTCTGATCTAAAATAACAGCTTTACCTTTTGACATGGTGATTAGCAAATTGACTTCCAGTTCAAAAAGTACAGTACGGGGTAGTTTTTTTCCTGCTCTTCCATAAGAGGTTAGAGTTTCCACTTTAAAAAACACTAATGTGTGGGATGATGTTGTCAGACGGGGAAATGTTTTGTGTTATGAGCTATATAAGAAAGTAAATAAATGCTGTTAATTTCTGTCTGTTTCCCCAAATAGACTTTTGTTGAGGCATGGCTGTAATTTATTATGCTTTTGATAAGCATGAAGTATGTTATTCTCTTGACCAAAAGCAGTTCTCATTTAGTGTTTGATTTTGTTGACATTTAGGAGAGACAGGCTGGAAACCAAGTGGAAAAGAGAAAAGGTAAGTAAGATGGGCAGAGGATGTTAATGGAAGTAATTTTTTTCCCCTTCCAGCAATTTAGAGAAAATGGGAAAACTGATGATGATCTGTAATATCATAGTTGGTGGGTTTCACTTTTCATGAAATGTTCTGGAATGGTTCCAATTTTAGGTTTTAGTAAGACCGAGCTGAATAGTAATCAGCTGGCAAGAGGGTAGAAGCTAATCCTTTGCTGTTTATTGTTTTCCTTTCAAGTAAAGAGCCCAAAGACCCTGACCAACTGTACAGCACACTCAAGAGCATCCTCCAGCAGGTGAAGGTGGGTGTTCTCTTCATTCACCTCATGCAAGCATTTTGAAATGATTTCCCACATGGAATTTCCATATTAGATACCTTACTTTTTTCTTTACCCAAGAGCCATCAAAGCGCTTGGCCCTTCATGGAACCTGTGAAGAGAACAGAAGCTCCGGGATATTATGAAGTTATAAGGTTCCCCATGGGTAATGCCATTAAAATTTTCTAAGTATAGATTTAAAACTCTCTGGATGGTGGTGTGGGGGACAAGTGGTGGCTAAGGTTGATTGTTTTAGTCCTCTTTGGTGGGGTAGGAAGTGTATGATGGGGTGGGATGCCATGTACCTGTTGGGGGGCAGTGATGTCAGAGCAGAAGGACAAGGGAGAAGTGAGTGGTTCTGTTCGTGGAGACAGTATGCAGCTGTCTTTTAGATTCCATGCACACTCAACACACTAGATGCAGAAAGTCTAGGTGGGGAAGTGAACTGCAGGTAGTACTAGACATGGAAGCTGGCTGCTTGGACATAACTTGTTATAGTCTACTACTTTGGTTGTGAATGGAAAAATAGCATCTTTTGTGCATTTGATACACTTTGAGTCTGTCATAATTGGCTATTCCTTTTAAAAAATTTTCAAAGTAATATGAAAGAAGGTAGATTAAACTGATTGGTTACTGTACTTTCAGAGTGTGAATCTCTGTAGGTAATGGAGTTCTTCATTGTCCATGATGTTGATGGTTACTATTGATGTCAACATGTACTGTTTATTTTAAGCTTTGGCTTCATCCAAAAGCAAAAAAAGACCCCTTAGAAATGGGAATTGTTGTGCTTTGTACTGTGGTAAAAGGAATGATTAATTGAATCGATTGAGGGACCCCCCCCCCTGCCATTTTTCTTTTTTGTCAATACTGGGGATAAAACTCAGGGGTGCTTTATCACTGAGCTACATCCTCAGTCCATTTTAATTTTTTACTTTTAGACAGGGTCTCGCTAAGTTGCCAAGCCTAGCCTCCAACTTGAGGTCCTCCTGCCTTACTCTCCCAAGTAGCTGGGATTACAGGCATGAACCACCAGACCCAGCTGAGAACTCCCAGTTTCAAATCATTTTGGTACATTGCAGATGACAGCTAGCTGAAGTGAGAGGCAGTTCCTTTTCTGCATGTACTCTGTTCCAAGTGTCAAAATATGAAAGAAAGAAGGAAGGGGATCCACTAGATCCTCCATGACTGAGAATTATTTGCAGGTGTTTCCTATGGCATTACTTTTTACATGAATGTTATTTATAGTTATAATGATTTTAGTAGCCTACAATCATTATACATCTATGTGTTTTTCTGTCCCTCCTCTTTGCCTCGCTACTATATACTTTAGTATAAAAAACCAGAGGGAGGGTTGACTTGGTCTAGAACCCTAAATGGCAGGGTGATTTGGGAAGGAATACTTTCCATCATCTGAAAAGTATGTTAGAATCCTTTGGTTTTCATTCCCAATCCTAAGTTAACAGTTTTTTGCATGCTTATTCTCTGGGACATCTCAATTTCTTTTTTGCTACCCCTGAGATATACCTCTAGCCCCACTTCAGCTGGTTTTGGGAAACCCTCATGGGAGTGTGAGTATGGGCAGTAGTTCCCCCTCCACCTGTCCACATGGAGCGTGAAGGTCTAGCAGTTCCCATCTATCATAATTTACAGCCTGTTGGGTGGAAGTTTCTTGCTTATTCTATTCTGAGAAAGGTGTGAGCTTCTATAGTTGGAAGCCGCCTGTATCACAGCTGAGTGCTCATGAGGAGAAAATTGATCCTGAAGAGCAAAGCCAGTCATGGATGTGATGTAGACCAGGCAGATTTCATTCAAACAGTAAATGGTGTTCTTTAGTGGAGCAATGATACTTTTCTTGAGATGCCTTTAGCTGCTGAACAAAATGTGTAGTCCTTCCCCTAAGATGATCATGTATTTGAAGATAAGACTGATGAATGAATAATTTTACATTACCCCATTATTTCCTTCTTGGGTTTTTCTTGTTTTGTTTTGTTGGTACTGGGGATTGAACCCAGAGATGCTTTGCTCCCTGAGCTACATGCCTACTCCTTTTCATTTATTTATTTTTTTAAATTTCGAGATGGGATCTTACTATTGCTGAGGTTCTTGCTAACTTTTCAGAGGCTGACGTCAAAATTGTGATCCTCCTATCTCCACCTCCCAAGTCGCTAGGATTACAGGTGTTTGCCACTGCACCTGGCCTTCATGGATTTTTCTGAAAACATTTCTTTTTCCCCTTGTGTTTTAAAACTCCTTTGTCTCCTGTGATGGAGTCTCCCCTGTCACGTGGCAGGTTGTACACTGGACAGTGTCAACACTCTGACTTGAGCATGAGTTCTTCCTACGCATGGATCCATAGGCAGGGTTTTCTTGTTTACCTACAATTCCCAGGTTGGGTCAGAAGGCGAATGAAAATAGAAAAATTTATTGGTGTCACCATATTTGGAACCACCTATACTTAGTGACTTTTTTTTTTTTTTTTTGGTACTGGGGATTGAACCCAGGGGCACTTGACCACTGAGCCACACTCCCAGCCCTATTTTGTATTTTATTTAGAGACAGGGTCTCACTGAGTTGCTTAGGGCCTCGATAAGTTGCTGAGGCTGGCTTGGAACTCGCAATCCTCCTGCCTCAGCCTCCCAGGTGCTGGGATTACAGGCGCGTGCCACCACACCCAGCGTGACCTTTTTTAATCCATGCCATTTAGTCATTTGAGATAATCTAAGAAAGCTAGAGATAGAAAGTACTATCTTAGAATAGAAGGGAAATATAGAGAGGAAGTATTCAAAATCCATCATAATTATTTAGGAAGGTCCACCCTCTAAAATTATAGCTTTGTTTCTTTTACCTTTTATGTTCTCCCATATCTTCTTACCCCCTCTCCTCCAATAAAAGAAAAAAAAAGTTTGGAAAGCTTTTGAACCAACTTCTTTGTGTCAAATTTCATCCCCCCCCAAATGCGTACTTTTGTTTTCTTTCTTTTTTGCTACATAATTTTTTCCTTCTAAAATATTATGTTGGCAGCATAAGTCTAAGTGGCAGGCAGCAAACTGGTAGGATTGTAAACACCTAATTTTATTTAAAGAGGCACAATTTAGTTGTTTTTCCTTAAATGAAAGAACATCCTGATCTGTTCAGTCACACTTAGGTGAGATATTTAGTGGAGAATTTGTGAAGTCTTTGTTTATCTTATCACTTTCAGATTTTTCTCTCCAAACTATTTCAGTTCAAGAAAAGAAAGCTGAAAGTTGAACTTACAGAGTGATGACATAAACTCTGAGAGAGGCTTCAGTCAGATAAGCAGAACCAGATATTTTCTTGTTTTTCCTTTGGTGTTTTGTGGCACAATTAGGATTTTAATGCCAATCAATTTTTTTCCCCCTTTTGGAATGTAGTACATCAATTTACTCATCTTATTAAGTGATAATGCCAATGTATTTGGTTATAAATTTCTTGCCCTCTGGAAACTTTGATAATTATAGTGGGACCTTGGGGTATTGATAGTCAGAAATGCTTTTTTTTGGTACTGGGGATTGACTCAGGGCACTCCACCACTGAGCCACACCCCCAGCCCTATTTTGTATTTTATTTAGAGACAGGGTCTCACTGAGTTGCTTAGGGCCTCGCTAAGTTGCTGAGGCTGGCTTTAAACTCGCGATCTTCCTGTCTCAGCCTCCCAAGTGCTGGGATTACAAGCGTGCGCCACCATGCCTGGCCAGAAATGCTTTTTTAAAAGTCAGTTTTTCATGGATAGTTACTATAATCATAACTTCTAATGATAGAACCAGACTTTAAGACAACCAGGGGCCCATAAGTAGACAAATGTTAGCATCTTGTAATTTTCATGGAGTTTTTTAAATTGGTCCCAAGAGTGAGGATTGAGGAAACCGCATTGTAGTCTTGCAAGTTTAGATAAAGTACTGTTCTCCCTTATAAACTAATACAATTTAAAGCAAGTAGATACATTGGGAAAATTTTTTTACAAGTCTTACTTGCTTTAGAAACATAGATTACGAAGTAAAGTTTGTCATTTTTGTTTCATTCATGACACATAAAGCAAAATCATTTTTTACTGCTTTATGTGCCTGTCACTGGTATATTTGCAGATATATTTATGATTTAGTTTTTCTACTCTAGTCCTGTATAGAACACCAAAACAACTGAATTTAGTGAAACAAACTCTGTCTGATTGTTTCATGTAATTAAATGATTCAGTACCGATGTTCCACCTGCTCTCTGCCATGTAGACAGAGCCTCTTCTGTTTAATTCTGAATGAATAGCGAACTGTATTCAGTTCATCAAACTTATCGCTGCTAATCTACTTAGCTTCCTTGTGCTCAGTAGGGGATTGGACCAGATAATGGTCCCTTTAATGTTAAAATGGCTGCGATTTTACATTTAAAAAAAAAACAAAAACACCCAAAAGGATGAACATAAGATTTAAGAATTATTTTCCTTGATCACAAGAATTTCTCTTAAACAAAGGTGTTGGAATGATAAAAGTGTAATTGAACCAACAAAATTTCCTTCCCAGGTGGTGTTTAAAAGGGTGTCAAAGATTGCTAATATTTTTTTTTCTGTGCAGATCTGAAAACCATGAGTGAACGCCTCAAGAATAGGTACTACGTGTCTAAGAAATTATTCATGGCAGACTTACAGCGAGTCTTTACCAATTGCAAAGAGTACAACCCCCCTGAGAGTGAATACTACAAATGTGCCAATATCCTGGAGAAATTCTTCTTCAGTAAAATTAAGGAAGCTGGATTAATTGACAAGTGATTTCTTTTCCCTCTGCTTCTTAGAAACTCATTGAGCAGTGTGCCTAAAGCAAGGTGGTTTAGTTTTTTAAAGAATTGGACGATGTGTTGAAGAGACTTGTAAATGTAATAATTAGCACTTTTGAAAAACAAGAAAACCTCCTTTTAGCTTTCAGAAATGTATTTAAATTGAAGTCATAGACCATTTTTATTTTGTGGAATAGATTTTAATCTGTTTACTACTATTACGTAAATTTTCTATGGCATGTCCATTAGCCAACTATTCCATGACAGATGATCAGGGGTTTCCTCAAAACCTGTATGTGAGGAAATTGCACATAGTACCAAGATTTGGGGGAATCTAGAAAATTTTCAGACCGTGAATGTTTCCATTTTTTTCTAATGGAATGTGAGAGTTTATTTTTATTTTATTCTGAAGGACTTTAAGGAAGGGATACATGATAAAGAGCCCGTAAAAGGTGAAATATGTGATGTTTGAAGTCTCGTTGTAGACTTTATATATATATATTTTTAAAACACTCATCTAGATGAGGTGCTTTGAGCAGTTCTGAAAAACGCAGTTTCACAAAAGCAAACTGCTTTGATTCCTAAGGAACAAATTCTAAATAATGCAAACTTTTTATAAGCATCTGGGGTTTTGATAATTCTGTGTACCTACAACAAATTTGTGAGTGCATAACCACTATTTTAATAATTCTTTTCGCTACATAAAAATGTAACATCATGTTTGACTTAGCTTATGCAGGCCATAAGTTCCGAAAGGTAATTTCCTAGGCTACAAAAGCATACACTTGAACACACTTGAGATCAAATCAGTGTGCTTTAATAGGAAAAGACGTGTAGTCGATACATCTATCTATCTGGTGAGTCCTTACTCTAATAAATGAGAATTTTTTCCTCATTTGTCACACACCCAACCCCATCAAATAATGAATACGTGAATCATTTTCCTTTTGGATCTCCAGATTATGTTTATTGTTTGAGGTGAATTAAGTTCACACCCAGATTTGCTGTCAGTATTTTAACAGCCACATTGCTGTATAGATCCAGGGTTCTATCCCACTAAAATCCATCATACAGTCTTACTAACTAGCCTGTCTTGGGATTCCAGCTTAGTGCTCGGTTTTATTTACTGATTACACTACATAGAGAAGTGGGACATCTGCCACCCCAACTCTGGGAAAACCAACTAATATACAACCATGTAAATGAAGGCCATCTGGATGGTTTCGACACTAATTTTTATGATGCAAATTTATAAACTGATTTTGTAAAGGACAAGGTTTTAAAAATGTATTTAACTTATGTTTTCTATCAGCATAAATTAAAATGGGTCATCAGTAGTCATTAAAAACAGTTGTCAGAAATAATCTGCATGAAGGAAAAAAAGTCCTGCAAATGGCTATTAAGTTGGAAGTATTGTTTTCGATGTATAAGAGATGTTCAGAATGCTCACATTTGAAATATTCCTCAACTTTTTTTAAGTATAAGAAACCACCTTGAGTGGTGTCTAGATTTCTAATGAAGAATGACGATAGAGTTTGGATTAAGTATCTTGGACTGGTTTTAAACAGAGCTTTGTACCGGATATGCCGAAGCATCTGTCCAGCTTGGTATCCTGTGAAAGTTTGTTATTTTCTGGGTAGACATTCTTATAGAGTATTGTCTTTAAAATCAGATTGTCTCTTCTATATTGAAAGCATTTTTATGTTTTCTAATTTAAAAATTAATATTTTCTTATAGATATTGTGCAATAAAGCTGAAGTAGAATGTGTGGTTTTTGCAAATGCTTTAACAGCTGATAAAATTTTACATTTGTAAAATTAATATATTGTATTGGTACAAAATAGTTTTAAATTATATTTTAAAAAGCTCCCAATTTGGTGGTGTGTTTTCTTCTTCTAGCAGCCTGAGGTTAATAAGAGAAATGTGTGATCTTGTATGACCATCGATTGTATCCTCAATCCTTAGCTCTTTAGCTTTTGCTAAAGGTGTTTGGAATTGCTGCATTTGTGGGACATCTCACTAAAAACCCATATTTCATTGGTGAGAAATTTTCAAGAGGAGAGACACTGTCTTTGGGTCATCTAGTACATCTTACATACTTGTCACTCACTAAACAACAGCAGCAAAAGATCCATCCACAGGAGAGTCTTATTGGCTTAAAAATTAAAAGATGTTTTTAGCTAGGTTAACGGTGCACAGATGAAATCCCAAGCATCTTGGAAGGCTGAGGCAGGAGCATGGCAAGTTCAAGGTCTGCCCTGGCAACTTAGTAAGACCCTGCCTCAAAATAATAAAAAGACTGGGTATATAGCTCAGTGGTAGAGCACCACTGGGTTCCGTTCTCAGTAACCCTCCCTTCCACCCAAAAAAAGGGATGTTTGTATTAATATTTTACTTGCCATTTGTGAAATAGGGGAATGAGGAGAGAGATAAAAGTACAACAGATTTTTAAACATCTCCAAAATGAGCTTCTAATGTTAACAAGAGTGCTGTCTGTAGGAAATAATATATCCTGCTAGGGTTTGAGAAGACTCAACAAAGAACAAGACCTCTCTTCCCTACTGAAATCTGAACCCAATGTTAAAAAAAAAAAAATCATATACTGGCCAAAATATCACCTTTATTACTAACAAAAACAGTACTGGAGAATGTTATTTCTTACCTGAGGAAATGGATTTTGCAATGGGGAACCCCAGAATGTGACTGACTTTCCATCATCTGCAGTTTTGCACCACTGTGGGCTTCCGCCTTCATGGGCAGGGCTTTTACTCTTAGGCTCAGTGTATGGCCAAGAGCAATTGTGCTCTCTGAATGCAGGCTACCTGCAAAGCAGCACAGGTCAGAGAAAGACTTACAACTTATGTCCAGAACTTTGATAAGTGCGTTATTGCTTTATACATAATTAGGGTGAGTCTCAGGTGAGGAATGAATGATGCGGCAGCAGGAAACCAGAAGATGTATGTTCTATATGCAAATGAGACTTATGGAAATTACATTTTCTGTAAAATCAAAAAATCTAAAACATTTTTTTTTCTGATTATTCAACCAGTAGTTTAAAAATGACCATATGTATTAGAGGAAAATGATGAAAGGGGGATTGAGATATTTTTGTTTTATCCAGAAGTAAAATTTATGATTGATGGTGACTTAGAAGTAGAAACAAAAGATTGCACTCAGGGACTGTGGGCAGGCTAGGGTTTTGTCATTTTTAAGCTCATGTTCTTTAGATTAGCTCTCAATTTTTTATTTTTTTATTTTTTTATTTATTTACTTAGGTACTAGGGATTGAGCCTAGGGGCTCTCTAACACTGAGCTACATCCCCAGTGCTTTTGAATTTATATTTTGAGACAGAGTCTCACTAAGTTGCTGAGGCTGGCCTTGAACTTTTTGATCCTTCCGCCTCAGCCTCCTGAGTCTCTGGGATGGCAGGGAGGGCACCTCTCGGTCTTCAGTGTGTATTTAAGAAATTCTAAGTGTTGCACAAGGCTACTGGTGGCAGTCTTTGGCCTTTTCCATATTGTTCTGAGCAATTGTTAGTCCTTAGTAAGCCTTTTTTAACAAAGTAAAAATGCTGAAGAGATCATTTCACTCAGGAATATCAAAGGTGATAATAATTGCAAATTCTTAAGAGATAATATGATTTTTTTTTTCCTTTTTGAAATGTATTTTGATTTCTTGACTTCGATTTTTTCAAACAGAAAAGGGGTGTGTGTGTGCATGTAGAAGGTGGGGAAGGTGGTCAGGGAGGGGGTGGTGCCAGAGACTGAAACCGGGCTTGGTCTTTAAGGCTCTCATTAGTATTTACTTTCTCCTTTGGATGCAATGGTGCTGTAAATTGTGATGAAGATTAGCAGGGAAAATACAGTGTTCCTAGTGTTCCAGTTAGGTGAACAATGAAAATAGACTTTAAGAGGGGGACAAAAAAAAAGGCAAGGAGAAACTTCCCTGATAGACTTTGGAGGAAGAGATTCAGCAAAATACATGGGAAATGCTCAAAGGAGATGCCATAAGCATCATGAAAAGCCCCCTTTAATGTAATTTTTATATATTTACCTCTTGGTTTCTTTATGACAGCATTGTGGGAAAAGGAAGCTAACAAGGACATTTTGTCTGGGTTTATTAAAACAGTAGAATTTCAACAAAGCAAAAAGGTTTTAGTTCCTTGCTACCTTGGCAGGGTGTGCTGAAAAAGGTGAGAAACAAGAAGTAACTTATGTGCGTATTTATAAAATTTTATGAGTTGAACTGAGGCTTGCCAGTTTCAGCTTAACTAGGTTGCAAGTTCTTTAAAAGAAATCTTGGGTGAATTTGTTGGAGGTTTAAGGACCTTTTCAAATTAATGAACATGTTCACATTGGTTCACATTCTTGCATATCAGTTCTTGTGGATGTTTGACTCTCCTGAAGTTCATGGGTGAACGCAGTTTAAGAAGCTTTGCTGTCAATCTCCCATCTTCTGCATTTGACAGATGGACATCTAGTTTCAGCTTAAATACATCTAAGAATTGGAAATTTGCCTTTTTGTGCAATAGGACTGCCCAACAATGGAATAGGCAGTGTTATAACAAAGCTCTTGGGTTGGGTTGAGTTTAGTTTTAAAGACGCCTCAGTTCATACTGGTGTGACCAAGCTGTATCCCCATCTTTTTTTCAGAGTGCTATTAAGTGTGCCAGCACTGTTCCCACCCCTATTACAACATAGCACCCTTGTGCATTTGTAAACTATAGGCATAATTCAACCTCCTAATTTTAAAATCAGCATCCCTTTTTAATTTTTAAAAAACGAGGCATAATTAACATGCAACAAAATGCAGAGATCTTATGTGTTCAGTTAGATGATTGTTGACAGTTGTAGGGCATATCAACTACTCTAAAAAAGAACATTTCCATCACCGAAGAAAAATTCCCTCATGCCTCTTACCAGTGAATTTTTCCATTCCAAGAAACCACTTCTATCACCACTGAGTAATTCTGTCCTTGATTTCATGTGAATGGAATCATACTATTGGTACTCTTGGGTGTGGTTCATCCATGTGTTGGCATGTTATCATTGCTTCATTCCTATGCGATTTTCTTTTCCATTCAACTTTGGTGGACATTTGGGTAGTTTCCAGCTCTTAAAATAAAGACTGTTGCAACCATTTTTGTATAGGACTTTTTGTAAACATATGCTTTTATTTTGTGTAAATATCAGAGTGAAATTACTAGGTTACAATGTAGACTTGGATTTTTCTTTTTTTTTTTTGAATTGGGATTGAACTCAGGGGCACACCACCACTGAGCCACATCTCCAGCCCTATTTTGTATTTTATTTAGAGACAGGGTCTCATTGAGTTGCTCAGGGCCTAAATTGCTGAGGCTGGTTTTGAACTCGCAATCCTCCTGCCTCAGCCTCCCAAGTGCTGGGATTACAGACGTGTGCCACTGCACCCGGCGATTTTATTTTTTAAATGAGGAATTCCTTACATACTTATTTGTATTGACCTGTGAAGCTTTTGTGATGGCAATTTCAGTATTTACTGTTGTCTGTTCCTTCTAGGTTTTATAAACTGTTTATTTAAAATTTTAAATGTCTTCTTACATCCATGTTGTTATTAATCCAGGGCCTCATGCATGCAAGGTAAATGCTTTATCATTGAGCTGCACTCTCAGCTGATGTTCACGTTGTTGACAAAAAACCAACAGTGAACGCCAAGCCTGGAATTTTCCTCGATGACACCAAAGATTCCATTTTCCAAGATGTCAAAGATCAAAGTCTCCTGAGAGTGATTGATCGTGCAGCTATGTGTGAACCCATCTAACAATCCCCATTTCTTCATCTTTTCTATAAAGCTGGATTAAAGTTCAGATATCTTTAAAAAAATTATTACATGTACCCTCTTGCACAGTAGTTACTTTTCAACACTCTATGCTGCAATAAACTAGGAAAATTAAATGCCAGCTTTTAAGATTAAAATCCATTACTGGAGAGGACATGTCAACTGGAGAAGAAACACTAGTGAATTCAGAGGTAAGAGGTGAATGTTAGGCTGGAATGAAGGTTGATGTAAGGATCGAATTGGATGTGGTCATAAACACCTTGCCAGGGAACCTGGGTTTCAGCAGTATGACCTGAGAGGTACAGCACATTCACTGCAGTACTAATTTGTAAATAATAAAAAAGTGGCAACAAACTCTTCCAAGAGGACTTGAAAAGTCTGGTTTATTTACATAATTCTGTACAGTGATGAAAATTATCTACATCTACCAACATGGATAAGTCTCAAGGACAGTGTTCACAGTCAGCTGTAAAAGGATATGTACAATATGTACAACATGGTTCATGTAAAATGTTAAAGCACAAAACAGTCAATGGATAAATGCTAACAGCCAAGAAAGAATACAGAAACATTACAAAATACAAAGCTATGACACTCATTTTAGGATAAACATTGACTCTGGGTATGATGGGAGGGTGTGAGAAAGATCAGAATTACATTGCAAAGAGAATGATGCACGAAGTAAAATTAAAGACAGCTGATGCTCTAGAGTTCACAGCAGGAACTGGCAAACTCTTGATAAGTGTCACAAAGGTAAATTCTAGTCTCTGCAGGACAAAAGGCAAAATTTGAGACTACTATGTGGATAATTTATTGGGGTTTAAAGTTAGTGTATTTTGTCATTGAAATTGGTTTCAAATATGTGAGTTTTTCAACTATTTCAGAGCATTACAACTATTCTTAGCTTGCAGACTAACCAAAAACAAGCAGTGTGCTATATTTGGCCCATAGACCATGGGTTAGCCATTGTTGGCCTGGAAGAACACTTGCCTGATTGAATTTCCTGTGATGATGGAGATGTTTTATATCTGCACAGTCTACGGTACTCTAATTACTGCATGTGGCAACTGAGACTGAGAAACTGAATTTTAGCACTTTTTATTTTCCAATGTACTGGGGACCAAACCCAGGATCTCACCCATGAGCACCAGGCCACTCTTAAGCACTGAGATACATCTCCAGCCTGAGAAACTGAATTTGAATTACATTTATTCTTAGTTAACAACTCTAGAGTGTTTCCATGAAATTAAGTAGATACAAAAGGAGTGGATGACAAAACTGGGAAGATAAGACTGATGGGTCAATGGGATGTATGGATTAGTGACTTTAGGGAAAGAAATTGGGTGGTGTTTTGAGTGTGACTGACACGAAGATAAGAGATGTAGTCAAGAAAATAATTTGAGATGAAGATTGGGTCATCTATTAAACATTAGATTTTGTTTCATTTGGTAGTGCTTGGGTTTGAACTCAGGGCCTCACACATGCTAGGTAAGTGCTCTGCCACTGAGCTGCATCCCTGGCTCAAACAATTTTTTGATAATGGACCCAGAGATTGCACAATGAAAATGTGGAGATGTCATGTTTGACTGTAGAGAATACTGAGTGGGAGAGAAGAGGAAATGCCCAAGAATAAGAATAGTGAAGGCTAGAAAGAAGACAACCAGATGGCTAATCTATCTCATATTTAGAGAACAGAAGGAAAACACATGTGCTACCTTACACAAATTTTATTCTTTAAAAATGGACTTCTTTCAATGATTTCAAAGTTTATACACAAGTGCAGATGCCAAACTTTCTGAACTCTCACTGGTTGATCAAAAGTAGAGAAAAGTCTTTGGTATCCACACATTTGAGATTCTTGATTAAATCACAAGGACAGGTGGGTGGGGGTGCTCCTGAAAGTCCATGACATAATTTGTAAGTTTGCTGAGGCATCACTTTGAATAGTACACACTTAGTTCACAACCAGTCACCTAATCCCTGAGTCTGAAGAACCACAAATTCTCGAATTATGACTCATATGTGAAGAACTAAATACAACGGTGTTATAAGGGACCCACAAACAACTTGGGGTTTATTTTACTGTGAATGTTAAGGATTTATTTAACTCCAAAGATTTTATAAGGATTTTCAAAAGGTCTTGCTTGCCTTAAAAAAGCATTTAGTATTCCCCACTTATGGGAAAAATAAATATGCCAGAGTATTAAGATAATTTGAATAACCATTAATTTCAAAATGTTGGTACAAGATTCATTTTGAATAAAATTAAGGGGTTTAAGCAACTTAAGAAATCTAAACAACTCTGAAGTGCAGTTTTGAAGAAATGATCACAATCTAGAGTCCTGTAAAGAGAATATTCTATGGGAATAATTCCATATATTTGTGTACAGCGTTAACAGATTCTTTGTTGGAGCAATAGAAAATTGTGAGATTACTGCATTTGCTTCATACTTTTTTTAGAACGTCTCACGTCCTTCTTCTTGAAAATAGGAGAATTCAAAAAACATAAATCTGTAAAAGGGTCCCCTCTTCTTAGTTTCCTATAAAGATAAAGAGAAATCTTAAGCATAATTATAAGTATCCCTTAATCTTCAGCACAAAATTATTATAAAAATTTCAATTTTAATATTCCTACTTCTGTTATTTTCATCACATTTTTATATTTCAAATAAGACTCATTCTTGAACAAAGATTCATAACTTTGGTCCTCCCATGTGTACCACCACAAACACAAATGGTACTCATAAATACTTACGAAGCAAGTGTTGGCTCCTTATAGTTAATGCTGGTTGTGCACCTTCGCTTGGGCAGAGACACTGCTATACTTTCTGTGTTCTTTTTTGGAGAAAGAGAAAATTTCCTTATTTTCGCTACAGGAGACAAGGGGGCATTGGTGATATCCTTCAGGCTACAGCGAGGTGACAGAGACATTGCTGTACTTTCTGTGTTCTTTTTTGAAGAAAGGGAAAGTTTCTTCATTTTCACTGCAGGAGACAAAGGGGCATTGGTGACATCCTTCAGGCTACAGCGAGGTGACTGGTAAGTCTCAGGTGGCATACCTACAAGAACAACTGTAAAATAATTCGAAGAAAAAAAAATCACAGGAATAAAATTATACTCAATTATATATCAAATATATATCTTATATACACAAAATCTGGTATTTTAGAATATGGATTTTTAAAACTTTTTCACTATTCTTTTCCTTTCAAGCCAGACAATGTTGAAATGTTAAATATGATAGATGTGAAGAATTGATATAATAGAACATTTTACTAAAATTTAACATTCTTCTGTGATCTTAGTTGTAATATATTAGTTTAATTATGAAATTTCATTTTAGTCATATCCTGCTATTTAGAATTAGTAAAGCCTTTACCCTTTCTAGTACCAAAGTTTATCATCAAGTAACTTCCTATAGTCTTATAAAGTCACTTAAATTTATGCTACTGAATAAAGAGAATTCTAAATCACAGCATCTGTGAAATCCAAGATAAAAGAGGTTCCCTCCAGTAAAGCTAATAAAAAGTTATCAGTGTTTTTCTGTCATAAACACCCAAGCTACTCTACTTGGGAATTGCATCTAATTGGGAGGCAGGTACCTAGCACACAGTGAGGGCACTGGAAGACAATCTTTTAAAATAACTTTAAAAAGCAAATTGAAGCTGGATATAGTGACACATATCTCCTAGTGACTTGGGAGGCTTAGCAGGAGAATCTCAAGTTCGAGGCCAACCTCAGTAACTTAGTGAGGCCCTAAGCAATTTAGTAAGACCCTGTCTCAAAAAATAAAAAGAGCCAGGGATGTGGCTCAGTGGTAAAGTACTCCAGGTTCAATCCCCAGTACCAAAAAAAAAAAAAAAAAAAAAAAAAA